>JARQOC010000197.1:0-57500 GCA_033576535.1 Allobates femoralis | reverse complement strand
CAATAACATTTTTTGATTATTTTTTTAATTTTATTATTTTTTGCAACAATAAAATTTTTTTTATATATATTTTTATTTTATTTTTTTTATTTTTTATTTTTTACCTTCTCTTTTTCCTTTTTTTAAATTTTGCATCACTCCCTTATTATCTACACACCATTATTTTCAGCATTATTAATAATTCAACACATTACATATATTCACCTATATTTCTTTATTTTTTTTTATTATTTACATATTAATTTACACTACTATATTTTTCTTCACTCAGTTACTTATATTCTTATGTGCAATTAGGTTACCACAGCCTAGATAGGTACAATACATACTTTATTCACATATGGCTGGGCCCTCTATTGCTGCCGTCAGCTTTACATTCTCTGGAAGCTAGGAGATCTTGTGCGCGTGCGCTCATAGTGCGACGCTTGGGCTGGTTGCCACGGAGACGCGTCCCTTCAGCGTCGCTTCTCTGTCCCTCCCTTATGACGCGTCTGGGGAGGATTAGGGGAAGTGATGTCAGACGCCGACCTGGGCAATACGGTCTGGGCGGCGCATTGCGAGCGCCATTACAACCGCACATCAATAGATGATATTCCTATAAAAAGAGCGCTCATACTATCAGCTGCACCCTCAGGAAGAAGCCCCTCAGGAAGAAGCCCCTCAGGCGAAACGCGTCAGGGTGACCCCGCATCCAGCAAGGATAGGTAATTATGTACACTATGTGAGGTGTCTTTATCTTGTGGACAACGTCCCTGATATTTTATTATGTATGTGGGAGCCATATCCTTGGATTAGGTTTATTAACATGGGCAATGGTCTTTTGTGTTGTCCGTAACGCTGCTATGCCGACATTCTTTGATGATATATAGGATCCTCTCATGCTTCAAGCTAGCCTATATAATCCCATACTGTATGGATTATAGATAGTGGTTATAGTAGTGCGTGTGTTATTCCACGTATACATATATGTAGCATCTGGTCTTCAGAGAAGTTGGATGCTTCTTTCTTTAAGCACTTGTATTGGTTGATGTATTTTATTTACTTTAGCACTTGTTATATGTAAATATTAGTTATACGTGTATTGCATGCGTTGGTGTATATATATGCACAAAAAAAGTAACTCTTTTGGTTGGATTTGGGTAGTCACTTTTTACACTTAAAATTGTGTGTTTTTTACACCTGAAATTTTACTTTTAAATGTAGGAAACTGCTATACACTATTTTATATTTCACTTTTATGTATGTGATATTTTCACCTTTTTTCCACAAAAAGTTTTATTCTGTCACCATTTGAATATGTGGGATCCATTTTTGATACGTTGATTGTTTGTCACAAATTTTATTTTCCACTAGTATATACCACCAATAGATTGAATATATGTCCCTATAACCACACGATATTGGCATAGGTTTTATTATATGCATGAGAGGCAGTGTCTACAAGACCACTTCCATATTTATTTATTTTTTGGGTTCTCTCCTCCTCGTATAGTAATATTGTAATAATTGGATGCATATATATTCATGGTTTTTTTTATCAATTGTTTTTATGATAAATTATTGATTTATTATTCTTTTAAATTGTATACCAGTAAAATGAAAATTTTATACCATGATTATTGGCTATAAACTCGTTCTTCTGTAGGTTTACGGGGTATATCCCGGACCTGGGACATGGAGACACACTGGTGCTCGTTGATAGGAGCGCGATGCAATTGTAATCCTCGATAATGAGATAAAATGGGATGGTGTTGTCCCGTGTGGACATTCTGCCATCCGCCAAACATTCCTGAAGAGATAATGTAGTTCTTCCCTCAGATGAAAAATATATCCAGAGAAGAGAGGTAACTGAGGCTGTTGGGGACATAAACCCTGAAGGTACCTTTACACGCCGCTACTGGAGGATGGATACAACCCGCTACAGGCTACAAATGTAGCTTGTAGCGTCAATATAGCCCGTAGTAGCGGCGTGTGAAGACGGGATGTGACAGCCGGCAACAGATACATCTGTTTCCGAGCACTGCTCGAAAACAGATGGCTACAAAGCCGATTGTAGCGAGCTGTATCGGCGTATAAAGAAGGAACAGAAGGGTTGTTTCTACACCATGCTATGTAGCTGGGGCGTGACACAGGCTCCAGGTTTCCGCGCCCCCTTCAGCGATCATTGGAGGAAGCTCCTGCGTTGCGATTGGTTGTCGCCGCACAGGGCAGCATATTTAAGGAGCTGACGAGTCACACTACACAATTGCTCGAGCGTCAAGTATTAATCAGCCTCCTGCGATGCCTGCCCAATCATGGTATTATTGCTTTGTCCTATCAGCGTACGGACGTCTCGTAATCCACAATTGTAGCACGCCTACGTGCTGTCCCTGCTGCACCAGGTACGCCCATAGTAGCTGGTTGTAGCGGTGTGTAAATGAGCTACAGATGGCTACTTGAGACACCCGGCGATGTATCTAGCTATAGATGTTGCGTAGCGTAGCGCACCTTGTGGCGGCGTGTGAAGGAGGTGCGGTTACCGTTTGTAACCGTTTGAGCGTGCTCGTGCACGTGAAGTAGCGGGTTGTATCCATCCTCCAGTAGCGGCGTGTAAAGGTACCCTGAGGGTTAAGTGAGAGCATCCGGGATATTTGCTGTTCTGTATGAAAAATCCCGATTGTGACTATTAGTTCTTATTTATGAATGAATAAGTTAGTAGAAGGATGAGTGATGATTGAACTGCGGACCTTGTGAGTAAGGGCGCCCCTCCCTTTCGGTACCCCATTCTAATGAATGATGAATTATAAATTGTAATTAGGAGTGAGTGTAACCAAAGAGATCGGGCTGTAAATTTCGCTACGGAAAGGCAGCTCTACATCTTTTTAAATAAACCTCCATTGTAAATGAGTAGACATGAGAAAGAACTGTAACTAATGGACTGAAAACCCTATGAGTAGAGAGGAAGATGCATTATGACATCTCACCCATTATGAATAATAGACTGTATTCATGAATGAGAAATGAATTTTGTGAATGGGAGGTGAATACTACGGTTCATGTCATGTTCACATCCATCTAACAAAGTGGTAATGTGAGAGGTAACCTCCAGATTGTTAACTTAATTTTCTGATGTCGAAATCCAACTTCTATCTAAAGGTCTTCACTTATAAATGTACTAGATAAATTCACACTAATTAAGGGCGTCTGTTTTGTACACAGTCGGATATTAAACTCTTGTACTATCATTCCTCAGTCATTGAGTCGCTGCCCCCTCAAGTCTTTCAGGATCTTTTGGAACTGTTGGAGGACAGTGAAACCACAGGTACTCAAAAAAAAGAGACCCTTTAACCATGTGCCTTCACAAGACACACCACCTCTTTTCACTATTCCCCCCATTTAAATTTTCTTTGATACCACCATCAGGGACATTAGAGATTTAAAAACAATGTCTTAAAAAAAAAAAAAATACAACCTTGGAAAGGATGAACAGGAGGCCTTGAATAAATCGAGGAATAATCTGGAAGCACTGCAGCACTGCCTCAGCTAAGTGGCAACAGGCTGTGCTGAAGCTAATATGCATAGGTGACAAACCCCTTAATGATGAAGAGTTGTGGACAGCTCTCTGAAACAGCAGGCAGATCACCGGCTCACACCGCTGAACCTACAGCCAGGTAAGGTCGTGTGTGACAATGGCCGGAACCTTGTGGCGGCTCAGAAGCGAGGTGAGCCGACACATGTTCCATGCATGGCCCATGTGCTCAACCGTGTGTTTCAGTGGTTTATTAAAATCGTACCCGGAGCTGTCTGATCTGCTCGTCAAAGTACGCCGCCTGTGTGCCCATTTTAGAAAGTCACCTACTGCTTCTGCCGGCCTTGCCGGCTTTCAGCGGCGTTTGCAGCTTCCGGCTCACAGACTGGTGTGTGATGTCCCCACGTGTTGGAATTCCACACTGCACATGTTGGTCAGGATATTTGAGCAGAAGAGGGCAGTTGATCAGTACCAGCAGGGCCGGCTCCAGGTTTCTGTGGGCCCCGGCCGAAAAATTCTCAGTGGGCCCCCTTTAGTACATTCATATATTCCTCACAGATTTAATCCCTACCATGCTGTCTCTCCCCCCCCCCCCAAATGCTGTCTTTCCCATCCTGTGCACTGTCTCTCCCCTCTCTGTGCATATCTCTCCCCTTGTGTAGTCTTTCTCCCCTGTATACACCCCACCCGCAGCCCTCCTGGATGCCCCTGTATACACCACACACAGCCCCCTGGATTTCTTCTCCCACCTCAGTCCTCTCCAGATCAGCACAGCGCTGCTCTCCTTCCTCTCAGTCCCAGGCTGCTCCAGAGGCCGCACAGATCAGCACAGGATCAGGAGCTCAGCACAGCCTTCCCGCCCCACACAACACACACTGACTGAGCACGCTCACGCTGCAATAGCTTCCATTGGACGGAGGAGGCCACGCCCATTCCAGTGACATCATGATTTCATGAAATCACTCCGCCCCCTCCAAAATTCAACTCCAAACTAGACGCTACCCTCCCCACTGGGGAAGGAAGGAGACCCCCTGCGCTGGCTCCCACTGGGGGAGGAAGGAGACCTCCGGCGCTGGCTCCCACTGGGGGAGGAAGGAGACCCCCGGCGCTGGCTCCCACTGGGGGAGGAAGGAGACCCCCGGCGCTGGCTCCCACTGGGGGAGGAAGGAGACCCCCGGCGCTGGCTCCCACTGGGGGAGGAAGGAGACCCCCTGCGCTGGCTCCCACTGGGGGAGGAAGGAGACCTCCGGCACTGGCTCCCACTAGGGGAGGAAGGAGACCTCAGGTGCTGGCTCCCACTGGGGGAGGAAGGAGGGCTGAGTGCGCCCTCCCTGCAAATGACCCCCCCCCCCCTAGCTGCCCCCTGGATACGGCCCTGGCTGGGGGGGGGGGGGCAGTGCTCAGGGGCCCCTGAGGGGTAGGGCCACACTTGCATTGTGACCCTAGCCTGGTGCAAGTATTTTCAGCTGCAGCGCATAGCGATTAATGCTATGCGCTGGAGCCCATAGAAACCCGCTGTTTACCTTGCCAACCACTGGTTGCCAATGTAAACAGCGGGTTTCTATGGGCTTGTTGCTAGCAGCGCATAGCATTATACGCTATCCGCTGCAGCGGACAATATTTGCGTCAGGCTAGGGTCACAATGTTAGTGTGACCCTAGCCTCAGGGGCCCAGTGGGCCCCATCCAAGCAGTGGGGCCCCGACACTTGCCCGGGTACACCGGCTGCTGACGCCGGGCCTGAGTACCAGCATCAACTAGGCCGTCGGTATACGGTTCAAACTCCACACAAGACCTCAGGAGTGAACATGGATGTCTGACATATGTACTGTCCTCCAAAACTGAGGACTCCACCAAGATGGTGAGCGGCGATGAAGCCATCATTAGCGTCACCATCCCGCTTCTCTGTCTTCTAAAACGTTCTCTGCTCAAAATCAAAGACGTGCATTGCAGGCGGAGCACGATGAGTTGCAGTAAGAAAACGTACTGGGTGATTACACACAGCCCAGCCTCATCTCACCCCAACGTGCATTGGAGGACTATAACGAGGAGGATAAAGAAATAGAGCTACTTTCATTGACGGTAATACATGCACAACCGTCAGACCGTTGGTTCAGCGTGGGTGGCCAGAGGACAGGGGAGAGGAGGAGGATGATGATGAGGCTAGCATGAACAGTCATGCTTAAATCTTCCCCATGCTGTTCCGATACTTTTGTGACATTTTTAGGGTTTTTCCATGCTGCCGGGGGTCATGTCAGAAAAATACTCGTGTCTCCCATAGGATAACATTGGGCTCGGTGCTTAAGCCGAGTACACGAGTATCTTGGGATGCTCGGCCCGAGCTTCGAGCACCCGAGCATTTTAGTACTCGCTCATCTCTACTAATAATGTTTTTTTTTTTTTTATTTAATATCAGTTAATCTGGCAGAAGACACCTGGGCTTTCCTGGGCTAACCAGTCTGACCTGAGTAGTTTGGTTGCTGCTCCTCCTGTTCGTGTTGGTGCCGCTGCACGGTCACCTGCTGACACTTCTGATTGTATTTTACACTGTTTATAATGTGAATTCTGTGGCATGGTTCACACCAGCCATTTTTTTTTTTTGGAATACAAATATTTATACATTGATGACATGGAAATCACTGCACAATTTATTTTTAAAAATGTTTTGACTTTCCTCCCTGTTCTGCAGCGCTGCCTGCGATTCACAATGTCTGACAACACGTCCAGCAGTGATGGATCTGCCTCCCCAAACAGGGTGGTAAGTGCCTCATGTAACTGATGTGTATGTCATCATGTATTCTGCAGATTGTGAATACTAATATCTTCATTAAATCTTATTAAAGGCTCGGGGTACTGAAGTCACCGCCGACAGTGGAGCAATGCAGGACGTTGTGCCTGATGCTGCATCAGGGACTATAAGTACTTTATATTCACACTTGTCCATAAGTAATTTTTGAAAACTAGTTATCCTGTTAAATTTTACATAAGATTTAATAATGATGTTTCATTTTTGTGTTTTTTCTTAATTTTTCACATGTCTATGTTTTTCATTTTGGTAGGTTGCTGCTGTCCCAGCCACTTCCCAGCCTCGCTGTGGTGGAAGGTGCGGTTGAGGTGGTCGTGGTGTAAGAATATTAAAATATAAAAACCTTTATAATTTTAATGTGTTTTATTAATAATTTTGATTTAAATATTAAAAATTGTTAATGTTTTAGGTTTCACAAAGTTCAAGCAGGTCCTCACAGGACCAAGTGGAATATGTGGATCTCCGAATCAATGGTGACCGGCTGATCCACTTATTATAAGAGCGACCTGAGTGACAACCGCTACTGGGATAACCAATTTACCCAACGAGTGTGGGAAGAAGTATGTGCTGAGACTGGGGATGGTTGGAATGACCTCAATGCTGACACTCAAACTTATTGTCGTAAGTAATATTTTTTTGTTTTAATATTATTCAAAAACTTTTTTTATTTCAAGATAATAATTTTGTAATATTTAGTAACTCATTAACCTCTCTATGGAACGCTGCCGGTCAGTTCAGGACTACAAACTTGAGATGGTTGCCCCCAGTTTTTCTGCGGCACATAGCAAAAAGTACAAATATTATTACCATTTCGCATTTTTAAGGCCAACGTTAGAAAGCCGTAGGTAAAAGCATTTTTTTTTTCTTTTATTAATAATTTTTTCAATCCTCATGTAAAATGTTTTGAATTTTTTTTTTTTTATCTTTAAGGGACTGTTATATTTAATGATACTTAACATCTCTATTTTTATTCCCGCAGAACCGTTGGAAATGTTCATGGAGAAACACCAAGTGTTGCATCATGTAGCCTTCCTGCAGCGGTCCCGGAGGATGACCCAACTGCGGATACCGGTGATGGCGCTGCTGCATCTTCACAGGCCTCTGACAGACCGATCCCTCCATCTGTTTCCAACCTATCACAGCCCTCTGTTGCTACCAAACTGCTTCAACCAGCCGTTCAGTTCGACAGCGCCAGAGTGCTGTCAATAGGAATGTTCTTCCGGAGTACGTACATCTTTCTGGAGATTTTGAGAATTGTGTTTCCCTATTAAATAAAACAGTTGAAGCTGGTTTTGAAAGAGTAATAAACGGACAAGCCCGCTACAACGATGCCACAGACGCTAGAGATCATCCCTGAGCCCTCAACATCGGTAGGGATCCCTCCGAAGGAAGCCGTGTTGGATGCCTGCATAATTAACCTTAAGGACCCATCCAGGATTTCCCCCTGCACCCTCGGAGGCGGCATATCTTTGTCGGTCACAACCTTGACTCTTGTCAACTACAGCAACACATTACTCCGGATCGGGGAATAGCGGGCGCCAGCGGTCCTATGCCCTGGACCCATGGCTCTCCACGCCTTACAGCAGAGGGGAGAAACAAGATATTCAAGCATGCACTAATGCTAGTCTACCACATGGTGAGGAGGCCTCAGCAGAACCCAGCAGCGCAGGTGACCAGGAGGTTCGGCGCACTCTATACCACAGTGTGTCCCGGGGCCACTCCGCCCACAGTCGACCTTGACCCCGTCCTAACCCACAGGGAGGCCGCTAGCTGGCTCTGCACTATAGGGGCCGACACCCCGATTCTACGAACTTTTTTCGACATTGCAGGGGACGAGATTTGCGGGCCCACCGCACAGGCTTTCATCAGTCAAGTAAAACTCTTTGCATCCTTTGCCGAGATGACTCCCTACCTTACCATGAGGTCATTCATAGACGAGGGACTGTCCAAAGCTAGTATGCTGCCTGGTGTTGGGGTTGAGATTAAGGCCTTCACTGAAGTGGAGAGGAGGCTCCAAGGTGAGCATGGTGTTATGTTTCCCTTATAGTCGCCTATTCTAGGAAACGCAAGACAGACTCGTCTTTCAGCGGGTATGCTGCTACAAAGAGTTCCTTGTCAACCCTGAATGACTAGGACGTGGAAGAAGCGGTCAAGGCACCCCCTTGAAAAGAAGCCCGGGCCAAGGCTCTGCTCAGCATGGGGCACAACAGGATGCGTTGACACAGCTGTTAAACCTCCTTAGGTCCCAAGGGCAAGGGTGACGGGCCGGGCGAGGGCCAATGAGACTTTTAACAAACCAAACTACCTCTTTTATCAATGATTTTATTCCAAAGAAATTTAGTATTATCCCCCACGTGACACAGATCAGTATTAATTTAGATATGTTGGAAATTTATAAAAAAAAAAAAAAAAAAAAAAAAAAAGAAAGTAATAAACGAATTCCAAAAACTCTGTATAGATAATACTTCGCAAATGAGAAATATGTACTTTCAAACTGTCCTGAACCGGATGGAAAATCTGAGTGGACCTGGTCAGCTGCATGTCATGCAGGCCTGTGAAGATGCAGTAAATTATGCGCTAAAACACATGAACATCAGTGACCAACAAGAGTCGGAGACGGGCTAGCAGCAACCAGTTCCTGAACAGCAAAGAGAGGTGCACAGCAGAGCTTTGCTGAACAAAGTCGTGGGGCTACCTATCATCCTGATCATTCGCTGGAGAGGGAGCCCGAATATCGGTGGATGAGATATGAGCATGACTATGGGCAAGATGAGCCAGAACATCGGCCACAGAGAACACAGCAGTGAGACTGCCAGTCAGGAGATGAGTCAGGAGATGAGCCAGCACCAGGGCGCCCAAGATATGAAGACTGGCATTCAGAAGAGATTAGAGAGTGGCGAGAGCAAACTAGACAGAGGCAGCGGCCAGGACATGTTTCTAGTCATCACCAGTCGGCTATCCAGGACTCTGGGTATGGTCACCAGTCAACTTCCCAGGGCTTTGGGTATGGTCACCAGTCGGATACCCAGGGCTCTGGTTATGGTCGCTTGGAAGCAGACCAATCAACCCATCCCACTGCTGAGAACATCGATTTTTCTTCAAGGATGTGGAGCACCATTGGAGACATAAGCAACCAGTCAAGTTTAGCTTTTAGGATGAGCATGCTTGAGACACCTGAAAGCACAAAGGTGTCTCAGCCAGGTGAACAGCCTCCTCCCTCAACAGTGCCCTTAAGCCTCATAAGTCTGGGCATCCATCTGACTACCACACCATCTGATAGTCCGACTCGTACGCCCAGCCCCACCACAACCACGACTACTCCACAACGACCACCACAAAGAAATTGGGAACTTGTGGGCATAAGTCCTGTGAGTTCGGGGGGGAAGGGGGTTATTTAACGATGGAATGTTGATATCCCACACCTCGGCTCGGTTTTTGGTCACGGCCGATGTGGTCCTCTAAGCCAGTTTAGGATACGACCAGAGAATAGGAATAATGGGAGGGGTGTGGCCTGCTGGATATGGCGTAAGTGTGACTTTCAAGAGCTCCCACCCTTAGATGAAGTGACAAGGGCCAATGCATTTTTGAAGGCGTTAGCCCTGATGAAAAGAAATAAAATGAACTCTACATTCCTTCAAGAACATTGAGACCTTTTGGACTCTTCTGTGCTCGGAATTTACCACATAATCCTGTCAGGTTAATGACCTGAGGAAAACTGATAACAGGCGGCCATTTTATATTCCTACACTACAGCTCTCCTAATCCTTTGCTTGAAAGATGAAAGGATAAAAAACAAACAGACTATCTGCTTTATTCCTCAAAAAGCTGTCCTTATTGTACTTTTTGGGAATAAGATAGCGATAATGAAGATATAGTTTATTGATCAGTGCCATTTTGTGACTTAGGCCCCTTTCACATTAGCGGTTTTTAAATATCTGGAAGTTGCGGTAGATATACTGCATTTGCCATGTAATGGCGCACTTGCGACAAGAATGCGGCAGGCCCCATTCATTTCCTATAGGACTTGCGGTAGTTGCGGCAAGTGCGGTTTTGATTAATTTTCACGCCGGTTGTGGTAAATGCGGCGTTTGCAGCATGTCTTAAACCGCAACATGGCACGGATTTTGCTTGCCACATCTATACCACAAGTTTACCGCATTTGTGCAGCATATGTACATTGCGGTATTTTTACAATTGAAGTCTATGGCAACCGCATCTGCCGCAAGTGGATTGGCTGGATGCGGCACTGAGCCTGCCCAAAATGCTCTAAGCTCCCCCACCCCGATATAAAAAGGAGGAGCAGGTGTCCACATTTTATTATGCAAACGGTTTTGCTGCTGAATTGGACCCAGTAGCTGTTCCTGAGCGCCTGACCATTTTCTGCTGCATCATCCTTGCATCTTTTTGTAAGTACATGCAAGCCTCCTTTAGATGATATGTTTCTGTTCTATTTTTTATTTTGCATTTTCTCTCTAAATTTGTCTAATTTGTTAAGTTCTCCATCACATTACATCATTTTTATTTCTTTTTTGCTAAAAAAAAATGTATTGTGGCTGAGATTTTTTTTTTCTCTTAATTTAATTATTTTTGTTGTTTTATTTTTTTATTTTAATTTTTTGTTTTTATTTCTTGTTGTTGCGCACAATGCATAGAGCTTGAGTTATGTTGCTTGCGGTCCTTTGTGGCAAGTCCCGCAGATGTGTCACTATTGTAGGTAAAAAAAATAAAGGGTGTTTGCATATTTATGTTTTCTTTTTTTTCTGGACACAAGTGCTGCATCTGATGCACCCCGCAGAACTTTACTTCCGGCAAAGGACCGCAAGCACCATACACGAAGCATGAGGCTTGCCGTATCCATCCCGTAAGTTGGGCATTATGCGGGTGATCAGGCAGATGCAGCGCCACCTTCTGTATCGGCCGGAAACATCAGTGTGCTGCTGATGTGAACATTACCTTACTGCATTACTATGAATTTCGGGTGTCTTGCGCACTGTGGGTGGGACTCATGCTCCGCCGGATTAATGCAAGATGTTACTGGTTTATTTATTAATTGCATGTATTAGAATCAGGGACTTCTGTCCCCCCCATTCCCATTAAATCTTTAATTAAAGCATTAGAAATGTTATAATTGAATGTCCGAATTCTCTTAAACTGAATTGACCATGTAATTTTATATTTGTAAACTCAGCCTTCCTATCTGGGGGAAGATTAGATCCTCTGCGGGAAGATTAGATCCTCTGGCGGAAGATTAGATCCTCTGGAGGAAGATTAGATCCCTCTGGAGGAAGATTAGATCCCTCTGGAGGAAGATTAGATCCCTCTGGAGGAAGATTAGATCCCTCTGGAGGAAGATTAGATCCCTCTGGCAGAAGATGAGGTTTCATTTTTTTTTTTTTTTTTAATTTCTCACAGGTTTAACCTCAATGTATTAGGATTATCACTTTGGTAGGTTATGTTTTAGGTTTCACAAAGTTCAAGCAGGTCCTCACAGGACCAAGTGGAATATATGCACCTCCGAATCAATGGTGACCGGCTGATCCACTTATTACAAGAGCGACCTGTTTTGTGGGACCCGAGTGACAACCGCTACTGGGATAACCAATTTACCCAACGAGTGTGGGAAGAAGGATGTGCTGAGATTGTGGATGGTTGGAATGACCTCAATGCTGACACTCAAACTGATTGTTGTAAGTAATATATATTTTTTTTAAATATTATTCAAAAACATTTTTTTTTTAATTTCAAGATAATAATTTTGCAATATTTAGTAACTCATTAACCTCTCTATGGAACGCTGCCGGTCAGTTCGGGACCGCTACAGGAGGGACTACAAACTTGAGATAGTTGCCCCCAGTGGTTCTGCGGCACGTAGTAAAAAGTACAAATATTATTACCAACTCGCATTTTTAAGGCCAATGTTAGAAAGCCGTAGGTAAAAGCATTTTTTTTTTTCTTTTATTTATAATAATTTTTTCAATCCTCATGTAAAATGTTTTGAAATTTTTTTTGTTATCTTCAAGGGACTCTGTTATATGTAATGATACTTAACATCCCTATTTTTATTCCCACAGAACCGTGTGAAATGTTCATGCAGAAACCCCAAGTGTTGCATCCTGTAGCCTTCCTGCAGCAGTCCCGGAGGATGACCCAACAGCGGATACCGGTGATGGCGCTGCTGCATTTTTACAGGCCTCTGACAGACCGATCCCTCCATCTGTTTCCAACCTATCACAGCCCTCTGTTGCTACCGAACTGCTTCAACCAGTTTCTCGTTCAGTTCGACAGCGCCAGAGTGCTGTCAATAGGAATGTTCTTCCGGAGTACATACATCTTTCTGGAGTTTTTTGAGAAATGTGTGAACGAATTCCAAAAACTTCGGATAGATAATACTTCACAAATGAGAATTATGTACTTTCAAACTGTCCTGAACCGGATGAAAAATCTGAGTGGACCTGGTCAGCTGTATGTCATGCAGGCCTGTGAAGATGCAGTAAATTATGCGCCAAACACATGAACATCAGTGACCAGCAAGAGTCGGAGAAGGGCCAGCAGCAACCAGTTCCAGAACAGCAAAGAGAGGTGCACAGCAGAGCTTTGCTGAAGAAAGTCATGGGGCTACCTATCGTCCTGATTATTCGCTGGAGAGGGAGCCCGAATATCAGTGGATGAGATATGAGCGTGAATATGGTCAAGATGAGCCAGAACATTGGCCACAGAGAACACAGCAGTGAGACTGCCAGTCAGGAGATGAGCCAGCACCACGGCGCCCAAGATATGAAGACTGGCAGTCAGAAGAGTTTAGAGAGTGGTGAGAGCAAACTAGACAGAGGCAGCGGCCAGGACGTGTTTCTAGTCATCACCAGTCAGCTACCCAGGGCTCTGGGTATGGTCACCAGTCGGCTACCCAGCGCTCTGGGTATGGTCACCAGTCGGCTAGCCAGGGCTCTGGGTATGGTCACCAGTCGGCTAGCCAGGGCTCTGGGTATGGTCACCAGTCGGCTAGCCAGGGCTCTGGGTATGGTCACCAGTCGGCTAGCCAGGGCTCTGGGTATGGTCACCAGTCGGCTAGCCAGGGCTCTGGGTATGGTCGCTTGCAAGCAGACCAATCAACTCATCCCACTGATAAGAACATCGATTTTTCTTCAAGGATTTGGAGCACCATTGGAGACATAAGCAACCAGTCAAGTTTGGCTTTTAGGATGAGCATGCTTGAGACACCTAAAAGCACAAAGGTGTCTCAGCCAGGTGAACATCCTCCTCCCTCAACAATGCCCTTAAGCCCCATAAGTCTGCGCATCCATCTGACAAGCACACCATCTGATAGTCCGACTCGTACGCCCAGCCCCACCACAACCACTAGCTCCACATGTAAAAGACCATTCCCAAATATGTAATACACATCCCCTTGTGTATGAACTGTACTTAACTACTCCAAGGTAGGTAGACCTCAAACAGGTATCAAGCTACCTGTCCTAAACTGCACCTAACTATGCCAACCTGGATATCTAAAGCTACCAACCTACTTGGCTGAAGCTAGTTACCAACCTACCTGGCTGAAGCTACATAACCAACCTACCTGGCTGAAGCTACCAAAAATTACCTACATGAGTGAATACCTACATGAGTGAAGCAACCAGCCTACCTGGATTTTGCTACCCCAAAATTGCTTTTGTGAGTATTTAAACACTGTGCTTAAACTGTTTATATGTTACTTCTGACTACTAATGTACTTTGTCTTTTCTTTTTCACAGAATAGCCGACTGAATCCACCTACCTACATGGCTGAAGCTACATAACCATACCTTCCATGGCTGAAGCTACCAAAAACTACCTACCTGACGGAAGCAACCTGTCTACCTGGATGGAGCTACCGCTAAATACCTGATGTGAGTATTGCGACACTGTGCTCAAGCTGTTCATATATGTTACTTCTGACTACTGATGTACTTTATCTTTTCTTTTTCACAGAATAGCCGGCTGAATCCACCTACCTACATGGCTGAAGCTACCTAACCCTACCTTCCATGGCTGAAGCTACCTAACCCTACCTACATGGCTGAAGCTACCAAAATATAGATAACAACCAATTTTGCAGAATCTACATACATACCTTAAGAAATACCTACCTACATGGATGAATCTAACTACATAAGTGCAAGAAGATCCATACCAGGCAGAAGCTAAATACATAGCAGAAATTACACAGCTTTACATTAACTTAATTACATTTATATTTTAAAAATTTAAAAAAAAATTAAAAAAACTAATAAACAATAAAAAAAAACAACTAAAAAATAAATAAAATTGTATTTTCCAAAACTTATTAATCTAATTGACATTTATATCATGATACACATAGCATTCGTTATTAATATCCATAAATTATTTTTTTTAATGTTTAAATTGCATTAAACTAATAAATCATTACCTTGATACATTACAGCTGAGTTTAATTAAGCCTTAATTATTACATGAGTGCAGGGAATGGAAATAATGATTAACCATGCTAAATAGTATAAAATAAACTTTTTTTTGGTTAAAACATTTTTTTTCTTTATTTTTATATAATGTTATTTTTAATTTAAAATACAGATACTTCTTGATCCGGTGCTGGCGTGGCTGAAACGGAGTGAGGGAGCTCCGTGCACCAGCCCAGCCCTAGACCATCGGCCACCCACCGACAGTCATATCAGACTCCCCGGGATCCCTGAATACCGCGGCACCGTGGAGCGCTGGCTGAGGAGCGCAGGAGGAGGAAAGCGGGCGAACCCTAGAGCACACATCTAGGCGGAGGGTCGATCTAAGATGGCGGCGGCACCGCAGGCAGTAGCAGCGACCAGGAGGAAGGAACGCGACACTCAGGGGTCCTTGCAACCTAAAAAATCAGATCGGAGGGAACCTGCGGGAGCCCAGGAGGGCCGTGTATCAGCGGTGGTGGTGCGGGGGGAGGAGAACAATATTGTACGTTGAAGGCCTTGTATTTTTTTTATAATATTCTTCCAGAATATAGTAGATTAATAATCTAATTAATGGATTTTATCCCCTTTGGATAGTCCTTCAAGACCATTGTAGGTTAAAGGCCTTGTATTTTTGGGTGTGATTGAGGTATGTTTTTTAAAGCATGCGTTGGGAAGACCCCAGTTGTTGGTGATTGAAGAGGTGGGTTATAGTTGCAAGACAGACTGAGGTTGGATAAGAGTAGGTCAAGTGCACAGGTTGTGAGATATGATCTTGTGCTTTAGGGGGAAAAGTTGATCTTGTGGCATGGGAGAAAGATGGTTATGGAGGAAGAGGGTTGACAACTCATGAGGAGTGACTGTGGGTACTCAGCCCCTAACAAAAGCAGGTCCGGAGACTTGTGCACAATTTAAAACTGTGAAATGAAAATTCTACAAGGCCATGAAGTTCTTCACGAGCATGACTGCGGACATCCAGAAATCATTTTCGCAGGGGACTTTTTGTTTTATCCAATAAATAACTTACGTCCCCTCATGTCTATACTGGGATAACTCCTCGCCACCATCCAACCCACCAAGCTACTGCTCTCCACATCCCAGTAATGTCACCATGGGGTAAATCCTCTCCTGCTAATCACCTGATTCAGCTCATAACCTGAATATACTGGAATCTCTATACTGTCTCTGGATGAATATGCTTCTCTTGTTTCCTGTTTAGTTTTTAGATAGTCTAATATGGGGACATAATTACCAGCTTTAATTACATCCAGTAATGTCTGCAGGACCGCCCACATAGATCCTGCTCCTTAGATCTATTACAGGTAAAGTTTAGTTAATAAAAAAAAAAGCATATGTGGCGCACTGCAACGAGTGCGTCACAGGAAGGTATTGCATCTGTGGCGCCCCTGCGTCCAGGAGGCCACAAAAGGGAACTGCAGCCAGGCAGGTAGGACAATGTTAAACACTAACACCCTCACAGCCCACACAACTCACTTGTCAGAGAAGGTTACATCCAGCCCTGAGATTAGAAACTATATGACATCAGAGGGGTGGTGGATCAGAGGAGTGACTGCAGGCGGAGTAGCCCTCCTATATACAGAAAGGAACAGAGAGAGAAGGAGCCTGGTATCCTAGTGCTGAGGATTACTGGAGGCTGGGCTAAAGTAGAGTGTCGGCTCTAGAGGGGACCGTAGTTCACCCGGCATCCCCAGACAATACGACGAGGGGTCTGAGTTTTAGATTGGGATCCCTAACCCAAAGGACAGGCAGCTCAGTGACATACTAGGACTCACAGAAGCCCGAGTCACCGCCATACTGTCCAGTGTCGCACAACATAGAGAAAGAGAATGCAACAGCCCGGAAAGGGACACTAACAGACTGTGTGAGGGGTCACAGGGAGAGAGAGGCCTGGCTGCAGAAGTAGAAAGAACCCGTGTGCTTGAACTGTGTACCAACTGCAGATGACTTGTAAACTGCTTGAAGGAAACAAGTAAAAACTCTGAATTGCCTCTCTTGTCAGTCTCTATCTGCAGACCATTCCTCCCTACAGATCCAGCCTGTCAGTACCAGCCAGGAGGAGAGATCCCTACAGAGTCTGCAAAGTAAGTGTGCTACAACTACACACAACAGACTTAACTCCTTACTGCCCCGGGGGATACAGTTCTTCCCACGGGAACTACACCATCTCCGCTGCCATTCCATCACCCCCGGAGGTTCTGCAGCAGCGGCGGCCCCATCACTGGCCGCACCAAGTGGGTGGCGTCACCCGTGACAATCCCCTTGTAAATATTCCCTTTATTTGCCGAGCCAGGGACACGGTCCAGACCAAGCCACCTGTGACTTCCCCAGTACCGTCCGGTCCGGTACCGAGTACCCCAGTCCCGTGGGGCCCGACACATCCCTGACTGAAGATGTAATATCTTCCGTCTTAGTGATGGCATGGTTAAACCCAGAGCTCCATACACCACACAACACACTAGAGGTAGAGGGCCAGTCAGGTCCTGGTGGGAGGAGTGAAAGGTGTAGTGTGTGGGGGGAAGTTAGTAACTTAGTAGAGCGAAGTAACGTAGGAGAAGAAGGAGCAGGGCCCTGCACAGTGCCGTGCAGCCCTGAAAACAAACTTACCGGCTGGCACCATTAAGCGGTGACCCAGACCGGAACACGGGCAGTGACCGGAACACGGGCAGTGACCGGAACACGGGCAGCTACCGAGCGGGC
This sequence comes from Allobates femoralis, assembly GCA_033576535.1. Taxonomy (NCBI): domain Eukaryota; kingdom Metazoa; phylum Chordata; class Amphibia; order Anura; family Aromobatidae; genus Allobates; species Allobates femoralis. The sequence continues at coordinate 40,014 of JARQOC010000197.1, read as the reverse complement.
TCCAACTTACCCATGCCCAAACCACCGGATCACCGATTCCCAGGCGAACAGATGTCCACCGCTGTTTTGCAAACCGGAGTGAACGAACCGCTTCTTAGGAGCACCCCAATGCAGCCACAACCAAGCTGTCTTGCCAGCAGGGTACCCACCACTGGGACACAGGACCTTACACCTGTTGTAGCTCAGCTAGAGAATCCACTAGACGTTTCCCTAGTACCCTGAACTGGCACACTAAGGCGACACCGGCAACCAATATAGAAAGGTAAGACAAAGGAGGAAGACCTTGGAGCTCTGGACTAAGATCAGTCACCGCTGAGATCACCCGGTCCGTTACCCAAGACTGTACAACCTGTACCACACTAACCGTTACAGTAAAGACCCGTTACAGAGGAAGCTGGTGTCCGTGCTTTTCTTCAGAACTGTTATTAACTCTGATCACTCAGAACTACTGAGCTGACGTATTCCATCGAGTGCAGCTCCTGGCCCTGAGGACTCCTACTCATCCTGTGGGGAGCATCCCATCTAGCTGCCGCACATCCCCCGGAGGCCCAAGCAGCGCCTATGCATTCACCGGACTCCCACAGGTGGCGTCACGACAAACAAGATTCATCCCAATCCTTTTTTTATCTGACCACCGGGCCCCACAGCCTCAGGCGCAGAACCGTGACGAGGGAATCAAAGCCTGGGACATGAGAACCGACAACGGTGAGTCACATACATACAGGTATAATTAACAAAATGCAGACTGGTACAGGAAGAGAGGACCTGGACTGGGGACTTAGTCTGCAAGGCATGGGTAAGGATAGAGTAGGAGGGGTAGGACTGGTTGTGCAGGGGTTTCATGGACATGTGGCAGTTTAGTGCACAGTTGGGTTCACTGTACTTTGTAGGCTTCACATAACCATTGGAAGCTGAAGAAAAACAAACAATGTTGAAGATGTGTCAAGTTTTCTAAACTTCAGAAACAATCACCATGTGAGCCTTAACTTTGCAACAAACATTGAAAATCCCCGTTTATTTTTCAGAACATTGTAAGTTAAAGGCCTTGTGTTTTTTTTTTTTATAATATCCTTCCAGAATATTGCAGTTTACTAATCTGTCTAATGCAGGGCTTTTGTAGTCTTTGAACTGACCTTCATGAATATTGTAGGTTGAAGGCCTTGCATTTTTTATAATATTCTTCCAGAATATTGTAGGTTAATAATCTAATTAATGGATTTTATCCCCTTTGGATAGTCCTTCAAGACCATTGTAGGTTGAAGGCCTTGTATTTTTGGGTGTGATTGAGGTATGTTTTTTAAAGCATGCGTTGGGAAGACCCCAGTTGTTGGTGATTGAAGAGGTGGGTTATAGTTGCAAGACTGACTGAGGTTGGATAAGAGTAGGTCAAGTGCACAGGTTGTGAGATATGATCTTGTGCTTTAAGGGGGAAAGTTGATCTTGTGGCATGGGAGAAAGATGGTTATGGAGGAAGAGGGTTGACAACTCATGAGGAGTGACTGTGGGTACTCAGCCCCTAACAAAAGCATGTCCGGAGACTTGTGCACAATTTAAAACTGTGAAATTAAAATTCTACAAGGCCATGAAGTTCTTCACGAGCATGACTGCGGACATCCAGAAATCATTTTCGCAGGGGACTTTTCGTTTTACCTAATAAATAACTTGCGTCCCCTCATGTCTATACTGGGATAACTCCTCGCCACCATCCAACCCACCAAGCTACTGCTCTCCACATCCCAGTAATGTCGCCATGAGGTAAATCCTCTCCTGCTAATCACATAATTCTGCTCATCACCTGAATATACTGGAATCTCTATACTGTCTCTGGATGAATATGCTTCTCTCGTTTCCTGGTTAGTTTTTTAGATGGTCTAATATGGGGACATAATTACCAGCTGTAATTACATCCAGTAATGTCTGCAGGACCCCCCACATAGATCCTGCTCCTTAGATCTGCTATTACAGGTAAAGTTTAGTTAATAAAAAAAAAAACTATATGTGGCGCCCTGCCAGTGCATCACAGGAAGGTGTAATATATTCCGTGTCTTAGTGATGACATGGTTAAACTCAGAGCTCCATACACCACACAACACACTAGAGGTAGAGGGCCAATCAGGTCCTGGTGGGAGGAGTGAAAGGTGTAGTGTGTGGGGGGAAGTTAGTAACTTAGTAGAGCGAAGTAACGTAGGAGAAGGAGCAGGGCCCTGCACAGTGCCGTGCAGCCTTGAAAACAAACTTACCGGCTGGCACCATTAAGCGGTGACCCAGACCGGAACACGGGCAGCGACCGGAACACGGGCAGCTACCGAGCGGGCTCCAACTTACCAGTGCCCAAACCACCAAATCACCGGTTCCCAGGCGAACAGACGACCACCGCTGTTTTGCAAACCTGAGTGAAGGAACCGCTACTTAGGAGCAACTCACTGCAGCCGCAACCAAGCTGTCTTGCCAGCAGGGTACCCACCACTGGACCCAGGACCTTACAGCTGTTGTAGCTCGGCTAGAGAATCCACTAGAAGTTTCCCCAGTACCCTGAACTGGCACACTAAGGCGACACCGGCAACCAATATAGAAAGGTTAGACAAAGGAGGAAAACCTTGGAGCTCTGGACTAAGATCAGTCACCGCTGAGATCACCCGGTCCGTTACCCAAGACTGTATACCATGTATACATGTATACTAACCGTTACAGTAAAGACCCGTTACAGAGGAAGCTGGTGTCCGTGCTTTTCTTCAGAACTGTTATTAACTCTAGTCACTCAGAACTACTGAGCTGCCGTATTCCATCGAGTGCAGCTCCTGGCCCCGGGGACTCCTGCTCATCCTGTGGGGAGCATCCCATCTAGCTTCCGCACATCCACCGGAGGCCCAAGCAGCGCCGGTGCATTCACCGGACTCCCACAGGTGGCGTCACGACAAACAAGAATCATCCCAATCCTTTCATCCTCTTTTTATCTGACCACCGGGCCCCCACAGCCTCAGGCGCGGAACCGTGACGAGGGAATCAACGCCTGGGACCTGAGAACCCGGCAACGGTGAGTCACATACATACAGGTATAATTAACAAAATGCAGACTGGTACAGGAAGAGAGGACCTGGACTGGGGACTTAGTCTACAAGACATGGGTAAGGATAGAGTAGGAGGGGTAGGACTGGTTGTGCAGGGGTTTCATGGACATGTGGCAGTTTAGTGCACAGTTGGGTTCACTGTACTTTGTAGGCTTCCAGAATATTGCAGTTTACAAATCTGTCTAATGCAGGGCTTTTGTAGTCTTTGAAATGACCTTCATGAATATTGTATGTTGAAGGCCTTGCATTTTTTTTTTTTATATTCTTCAAGAATATTGTGGGTTGATGCTTCCACACGGCTAAAACTCCCTCCAAGTCTGCACAGGCAACTTCTTCAGGATCACAGGCCTTATCATAGGGTGAAAACCCCTCTTCACTTCTCTCTCCACAGGTTTCTTGCACTGGGACACAGGCATTTCCCTAGGGCCAAAACCTTTTGTGGCTCTCTCATCAGGGCCACAGGCTGCTACTAAAGGGCAACAGCCCCTTCCACAAGGCCAAAGGCCAAAGTTCAGATTCTTGTCTGATACAAACCATCAGTACTGACACTGGTAAATATACCCCTAAACCAGATATTTGCCCGTTTTATTATTTTTTCACTCTCCCTAATGAGATAGGGCTCCAATGTTCCCTTTTTTCCCAAATTCAGTTAACACTTTGGTCCCCCGACACTCAGTTGCACACACAAGTCCTTTAACGCACGGATAAACATGTAGATGATATTTTACCACCATCACACGGTAATGCACAAGTGCCACTGTGCACCACAATCATGGGCACCTGATGATGCAAAAGATGCTTGTATATTGTTAATTAATTCCGTGTTATGAACTTGTTTCTGTATATAGCTCCTTGAAAAAGGTCATAACAGGCCGAAACGTTGGTTTTTAAGTGTCTACACTGAGTGGTAAAATATAAGATCACAATTCTTCACCTGCAAACGTGTGGTTCCAATTCATCAGTTATGGTGTGCCCAGAATATGTAAATACACTGATGGATAGAATGTAATGTTAGATTGTAAGATAATTGATGTATACTAATTATGCAAAATAGGAGGTATAAGAGAGGAACAAGGGGCTACTGGCTAGTTGCTAGAAAAAAGCCCACTGAGGCTGAAACGTCTAAGTGTCGCCCTGAAGGTCTAATAAAGGCATAAGATACCCCTACTTGGAGCGCTGCAGTCTTTTTTTGGAGCAATATACGGATCACATATATTAATATGCCAATTATATGGATGACCTGGTCTTGATTTGGAGGGGGATGATGTCAACATCATACCTAGTATATTAACAAATTAAGATATTTCTAAACAATGAACTAAATCTGAAGTTCAAAGTGGATATCTTCAATGATGCTGCTCCATTGTTAGATATTTGGCTACAGGGTGATGTCGAGATGGGCACAGAGTGCAATACCCTACATAGGAAACCCACCAGTGGAAATACCATTTTTCATGCGTTTAGTTACCACACGTCATACGACACTTGTATACTGGCGAGTTTGTTAGAGCTCACCGTCTACGCTCTCCCTGATGAAGCGAGTTTCGGACACACTAAACATGCGTCAGGGTGGTGTTTCTTTCTTGGGGTCTGTGATGGGGTAACCTTCTGATCATTGGTCGCTGACTTTTGCTTGGAACATGAATTTGGATTTTTCATTGGGTCTATGTCAGTAACCTGATACTAGGGTAAGGATAGGATTCATAATTACTCTTGGGATTAGTTCTGTATATTTTGATGGAATTCACAAGCTTTGTGATTCTAAATTATATGTGTACCTTTGCAATTTTAAACCAACATATAAGATTAACCCTACTTTAAACCATTATTCACATTTAAGAGCATTTTTGTCTCCTTACTGTCACATAAGTACCAGTGACTTGTCTCATGTTGTAGTTCCTTATTTGTCTTGTCTGTTATTTTCTTGTTCACCTCATTTATTTTGTGCAAAGATTTTTTTTTTTAGGATTACTTGCAGAAAGTTTTTTTTAGAATGAGATAATACATGTTTTGTCATTTTCTAGCCTCACACTACAATTTTTCTCTTGTTGAGCAATACTGTATCCATGGGTCGGCTTATAATAGCCGATTACTAGGTTGATTAATCATGTTGAAGTTTGGTCTAACAGAAGGTTTTTTTGTTAACATTGATGCGTTCTATGTTATCCACAGCAACGTCTGGGACGATTATTGATTTCAAAATCCGAGATCAAGCGTTACTTGTAAAAATAAATGATTTGTTCAAAAATGACCCAAATAAGATTGTAGATAGGAATAGTGCAGACATGCGGGACTAAATCTCTAAACTGAAAGACCGGAGCAATGCAGGAGGATCTATAGCAAAATGTATCTACGTTAAAGGAAGATGTTGATAAGACTTTATTATTATATTATATGACTATGATAAAAGAAATTCATAAAGAAATTTCAGAGAAACACCAATAATAAATTGGCTAACAGGATCTACAGATGGAGAGAGTGTAGAGAAAGGGCTCACCCCTATCAGAGAGCCATACCTACACCTAAACCATGTTCTGGTTCGATTGCATCTGATCCCTGTAGCGAGGTCAAGAAGGTAGATGTGAACAACCACAACCCTGGGATGAAAGACTTCACAATCCCAGAAAGAGACATGGGAAGAATAGTAGGGGAGCTAAAACACCGACAGGTACCAATCTGTCGGAGCATGTCCTTAAGGACACCCAGTTGGACCTTCTCGGCAGGGAACTTACCTTCTCTCCTACTGATGCATTTAATTATTTTCTGGCATTGAAGGATGTTGACATTATCGCTGCAAGGGCAGTTGAGGATGACAAGGTCCAAAAGTGCAAAGCGCATCACTTCAGTGTAACCAGTAGGTAAGTATTAGGATACTGCTTTGGAATACTCACAGCTACGTCAGTAATAACCACATTTGAAAAAGTTAATTCAGTTTTTAGGACAGTTTAAATTATTGCATACATAAAATTGGAAAAGGGTAGCGCTGAGTCTATCCTTAACAATAGTTTTTAGGGCAGCCCAAATTCCACATCGATTAGGAAGAAGGCTACAATCAACAGTAGCAGAAACAAGCCACACTAATCCCCGTACAAGAGAGAGGTGGTATATTTCCAATTTAAACCAAAAAATCATAAAAGATCATGCTCTTGATGAGTACTAAAACCAATCTTTATCATCTCATATAGATTAAAGCACTCCATGTAAAACTTGAAAGGTCTGACAGGAAAAAGTCAAGTCAGGAAGAAATAAACAATCCACCATCGAACTAAATAACCCCGATCTCATTCCTATATATTAAAAAGTAGAAAACATCGATTTTTATTCATTTTATTGTTTTGTATTTATTTTTTATTCATATTAGCTTAGAGATTTCTATTTTCTTAGGCTGCCTTCACATCACAATTTCTGAGTTTCCGAGCGTATCCATGACAAATCGGATACACTCAGATACTCACAAATGTCCGAATACGGATGGACACGAATGTCCACGAAACGGATTGTGCATAGATGCGTGATACAGATCCGTACCAAAATCATACCGATGGTATCCATAGGCATCCGATCCAATCCGTATAAAATGTTACGCCCATCCAAACAGTGGTTGTGTATATATAGCATGAACCTTCTTGGTCCATGATGGTGTTGTCCCATGCAGAATTTTGCCGTGTGCTGGACATTGAGTACGAGTATGCCCGGGCTTTTGCCATTGCACATAATGCTAAGCCTAGAGACGGTGCAGAAGGAGACCCCGACGATTCTGGCAGCATCCAATCACCTTCCGAGACACCAGTGCTGTGTTTGCCCAGTTGTATCCTGAGCTGCGAACTGACCCCAAAAGTTCCGAAACTATATGCGGATGAGTGACACCAGTTTTGACATTTGGGTGGATCACACGGCTGGACACCCCTTTCAGGCGAGCCAACACCACAGAAGAGCGTTTGATGGTGACATTAAGGTATGTCTATATGTGGGGTCTGAGAGTCTGGTATTTTACAACGCCAAACAATATTGTGTTCTAGTTGATTTCTGTTTCTTCCCTTTAAAGACGCCGGGTGAAGCTGCACAATTTACATGCCATACACCACTCATGTTCCCATCCTGATCATCATCTTGTAGTATTGTCCCATGATGTAACAATTGTTATCGTTAGGGTATGGACACACATCCACTTGCATCCTGTAGGGAGAATGGAGTACACTCAACCAAATTCACCACCACCCAGTAGTTTTTATAGGGGACTCAGGATATCAGTCTATCATTAAGGAATATATATAGGTATGGAGGGGAGAACACATAAGATATAATAAACATGGCCTCAGTAGTATCCATAATTCAAGTCACGCAATGTGACAAGTGATGGGGGCACAATGTCAGTTAGTGACTCATCCAGATTTCTTGGTCCATTAATGTATATCCAAGTCCTTATAAGAAATCCATAAACTCCAGACTCCAAGTATATGTGAACTGAAAGTGAACATAAATAGACACAACTTAAAATACCATACTGACAATGGTAAAGGCAGTTCTCAAAAGAGAGACAGAGCAGCTCAAGAAGGTCTGATATATAGACAGAAGAACTCCAAAAAAGAGAAGGGCAAGTGTGCAGGTGGTGGTGGTGAATTTGGTTGAGAGTGTACTCCATTCTCCCTACGGGATGCAAGTGAGGGGTTAAAACCCAATACACTGCATCACAGCTCACTATGTTGCCTCTCTACCCTAGTATGGCCAGTGCGCATGCGCTGACCGCCGTGGGCATGTGACGCGGCCATAATGGGTGGGGTCCTGGAATCACATGACGTCTAAGGGGATTTCCCCTCTTTTGGGACTCCTCCGGCGGCCGCGTTTGGAGTCACCACTGATCAGCGCTAAGGTGGCGTTCATGCGCTGATATTGGCCACAGCTGTATACAATAAGAAAAACCCTTAAAAAACCGGACTCACACTGCACACTGGACCACAGCCCCCTGATGGAAACAAGGAAACACATGTTGGGGCTCCCTGACACTGTGTGCTTCTCCCTTCACTATATGGGTATGTAATGCACCAGTGTGTCTATAAGGATTGTGCAGACTACTTGGTACAGCCTATTCTGTCAGTCACTTAAATGCATTGTACATGTGATTACACTGATAGTGTTGTGTTTGTATTAAGTCTGGTATTCCATCCTGTAACTTTTGATACGTTGTGGTTGTTTTCATTATTCCCTTGGTGATTGATGTATTAAGCGGCACACAGCGCCTTTGTCTACTGAAACTGTCAGCACCTCCCTTTTTTATGTATAATACACGGATTGAAACTTGTCTGTCTGCTATTAGATTGTATTAAACATTCAATATTACTTGCAAGCAAACAAGTGGTCATATCCACTTTATCTAGGTGCAGTTATATGTTTTTTTCGTGGTTGTCAATGTTGTTTGTACAGCACCATATTACACGAGGTCCAATACGCCCCTCACTAATTTGAATTAATTGGATCCTGCTCATTAGTGTCATAGATGAATTGACAAAGGGGTGTGCCTTGATATTCACGGGACACACCTTGCAGTTTGGGGTGTGAATGTCAAACATGGACACCACAAAAATGCTGCCAAACATATTGAGAAGCTGCCCTAGCAAGATCCGTGATGGCTCCCTTTAAATGATGTGGCTGGGAAAATCTGAACACACTGAAGGTCTGTAGGCTTTGCTGTTGTTTCCAAGGGCAAAATCGCATGAGTTTGTAGGATAGCACACGAATTGCACTGGGATTCCTCTGGATAGCATCCCACAGCAACCTGATTTTTGGCTGCTGTATTCTTGTCGGAATCACAGATCAGGGTTCAGCAGCATCTCCCACATCAGGAAACAGGAAGTAGGAAGTGTACAATCCCGATCTGCAGCGCACAGTGCGACAACGAGCACCCACATTACTACAGGGAGGCTCATAGCCCTTGTGGAGGAACACCCCCAGGTTTGGCTGCCCACACACCGGGGGTATGGTGATGTGACCCAGCGGATGACAGCCTGGAGGGACATAGCTAGGAACATCTTCTCTGCTTTTGATAGCAGTGGGCGTGATGCTTAGAACAACCTTGGTAAGGCATACTTCACACTGTGCGTATTTGCTGTGCATTTGTGTGTGTATTGGGCTGCAAAGCTAGTGTACTTTCACTTTAGTTGCTCAGACACAGCGCTATTTTGGGCCGTGCTTTATTGCTCCAAAGCGCGTGTGAAAATAATAAACCTGTTAATTCTTTCTTGTCTGTAGCATGCGCTTTTGGCCATAGTCCACATCGTAATCCCTGCTGTTACACTTTGGTGTTCATACCATCCATAATTGCAGCACACAAACACCAGCGATGACGTGAGAGAGGGGATAAAGAACGCTGTAACTCCAAACCCTCTGTCACATCTGTCATAGCCCAATTATATACACTGCACAAAGTAATGTTAATAATGGCAAATGTATGTGAAACCATAATGTATGTTCTATGTCCCCTCTGCTGTGTGTTTCCGGAGTTGGGAGCAGCAGCTGCAAGGATCTCACATAATGTAATCTTGTGCACAGATTGCCCCGCTTCCCATCATAGGATATTTGCGGCCCTATGACATATAGATCACAGGATCACAAGCAGAATCACACATGCACACCAAACGCAAGGGATTTACTGGGTGTTGTGTAATGGTGGTCACGGCTCCCGACTCCCAATGACAAGGCGGATGTTAAGTGTAAACATATAGATGTTGTGCAAAACATCACGCAGTCTTTACAGTTCTTTTGGCAGTATGTAATGGCCTGAAAATGGTAATGTGGCTGTGACAGATGGCACAGAGGGCAGGAGGCACAGGATTATTGCTCCCCTCTGTCACATCACAGTCAAAGTTCACTGGTCCAAACACGCGGGGGCGTGAATGCAGCGGGTTATGGTTTAGGCGATTTGTTCGTGTTTTTTGGTTGTGTCAACAGCAACATACAGCTGTCCCTGCAAACTAACGCATCAAAAATGATGTCCGTGAGCACAGACTAATGTAGTGTACTGAACAATGTATGGTAACCCAGTAATGTGATAATACATAGGGCCACTCTGGGTCATGGGCGCATGACTCCATGTTGCATCAAATATTGGTCAGCGTTAAAACCAAACGGTCGCTAAAAATATGATTGCACAATAACACATTTCTGACCTCATTACCACACACAAACTGAGCTTGTAGTTGGCTGTTTTTCCGGTACGCACAAAAAATGCTGTTTGCAGCGTTGTATTCAGCGCTGTGCCCAACCACCCGTCATGCACGTCTGTGTGCTGGCGATAATAAAGATAAGGTATGTGATGTTATGGAGCCACGTTTTGTGGCATCATGTGTACTGAAAGGTCTATGTTATTTTGAACACCCTACTAAGGTGCCTCCACAAACCACGCAATCTCTCGCCTATGTCCACATGACCATTTTAAGAACATGTAATTGCCATCAACATAACACAAGTGTGTAAGTCAACAATGTACAAATTCATAACACTTTGTTGTGAATTCTCCAACACCGAAAGATCTTGGAGAGGGGACCAGAAGCAGATCCAAGGCAGATATATCCCCACTACGACCGGTTGTGCTTCCTTGAACCGGTGGTCCATATGCCAAGGTATCTGTCTGCAGCAATGTTGTATACTATTATTTATTTATATAGCGCCATTAGGTTCCATGGCACTTTACATGAGGATAAGGGTTAACGACAAAAAACAGTAAATGAAGACAATCAGGTCATACAGGTACAAGAGGGCACACAGTGTACGTATGAAGCTCTATAATGAGTGTGGTGGTTTACATACCCACACTGGGGTTTGTTTCTGCCATGGTGCAACAGAATTCTATTACCTTTGGCAATGATCCAGGACATACACATTTATAGCCACATTGTGACGTTGGGACAAATAAGCAATGTTCTGCAGGGTGGGCAGACACAATGTTCCATGACCTCACAATTGGCTATTATTGTTGGCATGTTTGTGGAACAAAGCCATGTTCTTCCCTGCAATGGCCTCTAAGGTGTGTGGCCTTGTCTGGTTTGCCTGTCGTAAGCATCATTTGTATGTGTTCCTAATGGCCTCCACTTGCATAAGGTCCACATACATCCCTACACATTTAGTTGTGGGTGTTTTTTTCGGATAAATAACGTTGTAAGGATATACCCCTTTTGCACTAAACTCTTTGTACATCATCCCAGATTGTTGACACAGTCACACACATTTGAGGACATACCCTGTATCACTACAAATACGTGTGGGTGAGTTTTCCCATGGGTATATTTGGGCCTGCAAGGTGATGGTGTAGATATTAGGGCCCACATGTGAATTTTATTTTTTTGTCGTTAACTGATGGCCACATTACGAATCCTCCGAAAAACAGTGTATTAATGCTGTATAAAATCAAATTAAAGGGGGCCATATTTTCAGTCCAACAGGCTTTTATGTCCAAGGTCCTTTAGGAAACCAGAAGTTTGCCCTTGCTGCTCCCGGCTTTGTGTTCGGCCCCGTTGGAATAATTGTAAAACTGTCCATCTGTGCATACCACCTTGTTTGGCACCAACGATGTGTGACCTGCTGCTCAAAAACAACCCCATACTCTATGTCCATTACAGTCGTTTCATAAAGCCAAGCCATATGTTTTGTGGGTTTTATTTACCAAGACATTCCTGATTAGCATACATAGCAGCAACAAGGAGTGTAAGCCACTGACGCCGAATGCTCACCTGCCCTCTAGATCTGGGTTATGTGCATTGAGACCAAGGCCGCCCACACTGCGTCTTTTAGTGTCCAACTGATGGCAAACAACCCTGAAGAATGTGTTTGCCTCACAGTGTCAGGGCTATAGCTTTGTCCACATAAAGTTACAACAAAAAGTCAATGCAATAGTTGTGGCCACTAATATGTCTTCAAGTGCCTAAATAGCTGTCCTGCCTAAGGCAGGGCACAGTGTAATAGTGCAGACTAATTTTTAAATTTCTAATGTAATGGCAAAAAATCGAGGACCAACACTACCCACAAATAGAATATTGGTTGAGCCATGAGCCAAAATGTCCTTCATTTATTTGCTGCAATTCCATCTTAAGGCCAACAATGAAAACACAGAATACACAGATAAACTGAGTCAAAAAAGCGTGCACATTTTATGTTTGGCCTATGTTTTTGTTTCCAAACGCAACTCATTCACCAAATTTTTTTTGTATTTACCCACAGAGCTGCTCACTACCACAGGCGGCGTGGAAACCCTCCAGCACAGCTGCCTGAAGAGGCGAGGGAGGCTCCTGAACCACCCCGACTTGGAGCTGAGGACCAAGGACTACCACCACCACCACCTTTGGGGCATGGCCGGCCACAAGAAGAGGAGGTTCAAGGGCCATAACAACGCTCTTCCCACCAAGACCAACCTCCTGCAGTGGAGGAAGCTGGATGGCCAACTGGCAGCAGTGTGGGGACTCAGCAGAACAGCAGCAGCCATGGTCAGATCCCGGTGGCACAAACTGACCAGCTTGGACAATGTGATGCTGAATTTGCCCGCAGTCCGATACCTTTCCAGGCTCTCAGTCCATTGGAGAGACGACTGCGGCCAAGGTCAGCAATCCATATTGTCTTTGATGCCTGTCGGCCCCCAAACCACCCTGGTGAGGTATTTAGTTATTTGGAGGGGTGGCAACAGTCAACCTCCAACCGGCTAGACAGGCCCACACCTCGGGACAGCTATGTGCCGACCCAGAGGCCTATACCACCTTTGTGGCCACCCAACAGGGACCTCCTAACACAAGGGAATTTCCCCACACCGGCCCAGATAACCCACCCTACAGGGTTACAATCTGTGGCGGAGGCCATACATGGGGCCCTGGACCAGGGTGATGGTGGGCAGGTAGAGCCTACTCCACCCAATCAGCCCACCTACCACCAGCTGTAGGGTAAATTTTTGTTTTCTTTTTTATAAAAAATTTCCAGTGCACAATTTGTTTTTTTCTGTTTTCTTTGATTTTATATTGTGCGTTTGTGAAGTTTGTTAACGCTATTTTACATCTTTGCCATTAAGGCGTGTTAATACGCAGTTTGAAAAAACAGCTTTGTGTCTTTTTTCAGGGAATGGATGTGTAGGTTCATACAAATGTTGCTGACAAATAAATAGTGCCTGTGTTTGGGGGGAGTTACTTAATGCCTCGCTATGGCAACAAGACTAGGAACACAGATGCGAGAGGCTGGGACGTCTACTTGCAACACAGCGCATCTACGCGTTTTCTCCGGAGCGTACAGTGGGACCGTCCGCCAGGCTCCAGCAGGATCATAGTAAACATAAAAAACATATGTGGCGCCCCACAACGAGTGCGTCACAGGAAGGTATTGCATCCCTGACTGAAGATGTAATATCTTCCGTCTTAGTGATGACATGGTTAAACCCAGAGCTCCATACACCACACAACACACTAGAGGTAGAGGGCCAATCAGGTCCTGGTGGGAGGAGCGAAAGGTGTAGTGTGTGAGGAGAAGTTAGTAACTTAGTAGAGCGAAGTAACGTAGGAGAAGAAGGAGCAGGGCCCTGAGCAGGGCCCTGCACAGTGCCGTGCAGCCCTGAAAACAAACTTACCGGCTGGCACCATTAAGCGGTGACCCAGACCGGAACACGGGCAGCGACCGGAACACGGGAAGCTACCGAGCGGGCTCCAACTTACCCGTGCCCAAACCACCGGATCACCGGTTCCCAGGCGAACAGACGTCCACCGCTGTTTTGCAAACCGGAGTGAAGGAACCGCTTCTTTGGAGCACCTCACTGCAGCCACAACCAAGCTGTCTTGTCAGCAGGGTACCCACCATTGGGACACAGGACCTTACACCTGTTGTAGCTCGGCTATAGAATCCACAAGACGTTTCCCTAGTACCCTGAACTGGCACACTAAGGCGACATCGGCAACCAATATAGAAGGGTTAGACAAAGGAGGAACACCTTGGAGCTCTGGACTAAGATCAGTCACCGCTGAGATCACCCGGTCCGTTACCCAAGACTGTATACCCTGTACCACACTAACCGTTACAGTAAAGACCCGTTACAGAGGAAGCTGGTGTCCGTGCTTTTCTTCAGAACTGTTATTAACTCTGATCACTCAGAACTACTGAGCTGCCGTATTTCATCAAGTGCAGCTCCTGGCCCTGAGGACTCCTGCTCATCCTGTGGGGAGCATCCCATCTAGCTGCCGCACATCCACCGGAGGCCCAAGCAGCGCCGATGCGTTCACCGGACTCCCACAGGTGGCGTCACGACAAACAAGATTCATCCCAATACTTTTTTTATCTGACCACCGGGCCCCACAGCCTCAGGTGCAGAACCGTGACGAGGGAAACAACGCATGGGACATGAAAACCGACAACGGTGAGTCACATACATACAGGTATAATTAACAAAATGCAGACTGGTACAGGAAGAAAGGACCTGGACTGGGGACTTAGTCTGCAAGGCATGGGTAAGGATAGAGTAGGAGGGGTAGGACTGGTTGTGCAGGGGTTTCATGGACATGTGGCAGTTTAGTGCACAGCTGGGTTCACTGTACTTTGTAGGCTTGACATAACCATTGGAAGCTGAAGAAAAACAAACAAAATGTTGAAGATGTGTCAAGTTTTCTAAACTTCAGAAACAATCACCATGTGAGCCTTAACTTTGCAACAAACATTGAAAATCCCCGTTTATTTTTCAGAACATTGTAAGTTAAAGGCCTTGTGTTTTTTTTTTAAATATCCTTCCAGAATATTGCAGTTTAATAATCTGTCTAATGCAGGGATTTTGTAGTCTTTGAACTGACCTTCATGAATATTGTATGTTGAAGGCCTTGCATTTTTTATAATATTCTTCCAGAATATTGTAGGTTAATAATCTAATTAATGGATTTTATCCCCTTTGGATAGTCCTTCAAGACCATTGTAGGTTGAAGGCCTTGTATTTTTGGGTGTGATTGAGGTATGCTTTTTAAAGCATGCGTTGGGAAGACCCCAGTTGTTGGTGATTGAAGAGGTGGGTTATAGTTGCAAGACAGACTGAGGTTGGATAAGAGTAGGTCAAGTGCACAGGTTGTGAGATATGATCTTGTGCTTTAGGGGGGAAAGTTGATCTTGTGGCATGGGAGAAAGATGGTTATGGAGGAAGAGGGTTGACAACTCATGAGGAGTGGACTGTGGGTACTCAGCCCCTAACAAAAGCATGTCCGGAGACTTGTGCACAATTTAAAACTGTGAAATGAAAATTCTACAAGGCCATGAAGTTCTTCACGAGCATGACTGCAGACATCCAGAAATCATTTTCGCAGGGGACTTTTCGTTTTACCTAATAAATAACTTACGTCCCCTCATGTCTATACTGGGATAACTCCTCGCCACCATCCAACCCACCAAGCTACTGCTCTCCACATCCCAGTAATGTCACCATGGGGTAAATCCTCTCCTGCTAATCACCTGATTCTGCTCATCACCTGAATATACTGGAATCTCTATACTGTCTCTGGATGAATATGCTTCTCTTGTTTCCTGGTTAGTTTTTAGATAGTCTAATATGGGGACATAATTACCAGCTGTAATTACATCCAGTAATGTCTGCAGGACCGCCCACATAGATCCTGCTCCTTAGATCTGTTATTACAGGTAAAGTTTTGTTAAAAAAAAAAAAAAGTATATGTGGCGCCCTGCAACGAGTGCGCCACAGAAAGGTGTAATATATTCCGTGTCTTAGTGATGACATGGTTAAACCCAGAGCTCCATACACCACACAACAAACTAGAGGTAGAGGGCCAATCAGGTCCTGGTGGGAGGAGTTAAAGGTGTAGTGTGTGGGGGGAAGTTAGTAACTTAGTAGAGCGAAGTAACGTAGGAGAAGGAGCAGGGCCCTGCACAGTGCCGTGCAGCCCTGAAAACAAACTTACCGACTGGCACCATTAAGCGGTGACCCAGACCGGAACACGGGCAGCGACCGGAACACGGGCAGCGACCGGAACACGGGCAGCTACCGGAACACGGGCAGCTACCGAGCGGGCTCCAACTTACCCGTGCCCAAACCACCAGTTCCCAGGCGAACAAACCACCACCGCTGTTTTGCAAACCGGAGTGAAGGAACCGCTTCTTAGGAGCACCTCACTGCAGCCGCAACCAAGCTGTCTTGCCAGCAGGGTACCCACCACTGGGACCCAGGACCTTACAGCTGTTGTAGCTCGGCTAGAGAATCCACTAGAAGTTTCCGTAGTACCCTGAACTGGCACACTAAGGTGACACCGGCAACCAATATAGAAAGGTTAGACAAAGGAGGAACACCTTGGAGCTCTGGACTAAGATCAGTCACCGCTGAGATCACCTGGTCCGTTGTCCAAGACTGTATGCCATGTACCACACTAACCGTTACAGTAAAGACCCGTTACAGAGGAAGCTGGTGTCCGTGCTTTTCTTCAGAACTGTTATTAACTCTAATCACTCAGAACTACTGAGCTGCCGTATTCCATCGAGAGCAGCTCCTGGCCCCGGGGACTCCTGCTCATCCTGTGGGGAGCATCCAATCTAGCTGCCGCACATCCCCCGGAGGGCCAAGCAGCGCCGATGCATTCACCGGACTCCCACAGGTGGCGTCACGACTAACAAGAATCATCCCAATCCTTTCATCTGACCACCGGGCCCCACAGCCTCAGGAGCGGAACCGTGATGAGGGAATCAACGCCTGAGACCTGAGAACCCGGCAACGGTGAGTCACATACATACAGGTATAATTAACAAAATGCAGACTGGTACAGGAAGAGAGGACCTGGACTGGGGACTTAGTCTACAAGGCATGGGTAAGGATAGAGTAGGAGGTGTAGGACTGGTTGTGCAGGGGTTTCATGGACATGTGGCAGTTTAGTGCACAGCTGGGTTCACTGTACTTTGTAGACTTGACATAACCATTGGAAGCTGAAGAAAAACAAACAAAATGTTTAAGATGTGTCAAGTTTTCTAAACTTCAGAAACAATCACCATGTGAGTCTCAATTTTGCAACAAACATTGAAAATCCCCGTTTACTTTTCAGAACATTGTCAGTTAAAGGCCTCGTTTTTTTTATAATATCCTTCCAGAATATTGCAGTTTACTAATCTGTCTAATGCAGGGCTTTTGTAGCCTTTGAACTGACCTTCATGAATATTGTAGGATGAAGGCCCACTAGAATATAGTGGGTTGATGTTTCCACACGGCCAAAACCCCCTCTAAGTCTCTGCACAGGCAACTTCTTCAGGGCCACAGGCCTTATCATAGGGTGAAAACCCCTCTTCACTTCTCTCTCTACAGGTTTCTTGCACTGGGTCACAGGCATTTCCCTAGGGCCAAAACCCTTTCTGACTCTCTCATCAGGGCCACAGGCTGCTACTAAAGGGCAACAGCCCCTTCCACAAGGCCAAAGTTGCAGATTCTTGTCTGATACAAACCACCAATACTGACACTGGTAAATATACCCCATAACCAGATATTTGCACCTGTTTTATTATTTTTTCACAATCCCTAATGAGATAGGGCTCCTATGTTCCCTTAAGTGTCTACACTGTGTGGCAAAATAAAAGATCACAATTCTTCACCTGCAAACGTGCGGTTCCAATTCATCAGTCATGGTGTGCCCAGAATATTGTCTTTCATCGAGATTTTTCTTTTTGTGGATCACCCACACAAGCACGTAGAGCCCTCTATACACTAATTACCGATACACTAACACTGACACGTGCAGATACTGTCTGTTTGGGGTAATAGTATGCGCATATTGTTAAGATAATCAACCCACACCTCAAGAGAGGAGCCAATCTGTGGATAATTAAGGTTAGTCACAACATAATATAATGAGAATTATGTATGTATGGGCACTTTGATGCAAATTTATATAGGTAAGAGCACACAATACACTGATGGATAGAATGTATTATTAGATTGTAAATAATTGATGTATACTAATTATGTAAAATAGAAGGTATAAGAGAGGAACAAGGGCTACTTGCTATAAAAAAGCCCATTGAGGCTGAAACGTTGAAGTGTCGCCCTGAAGGTCTAATAAAGGCATAAGATACCTCTACTTGGATTGCTGCAGTCTTTTTTTGGAGCAATTTACGGATCACATATATTGATATGCCAATTATATGGATGACCTGGTCTTGATTTGGAGGGGGGATGATGTCAACATCATACCTAGTATATTAACAGATTAAGAAATTTCTTGTATGGGCATAGATATACTAGTGCTTTTTTTGATTACAATTGTTTTTGAGTAGATGACTGGTTAAGATGTCCAGATACCTTTTTTTTCTGATTATACTGTTACTGTGTTTATTCACAGCCTTCTCAACAGGACCTATGGACCACTAAGCCTGTGAAAGGCCATGGCTTATACAATTGGACATAGTGTTTGGCACGGAGGGAGAAGGGGTGTTACCCACTGACGCTAAGGCCAATAATTAACTCATAGGGAGCTTGAAGGCCTTGTTGCACCGTAAAACACGGTTATGGTGGAACAAGGCATTCATGTAAAGGTACATTGAAAAAGGCCCATTACCGAGAGGTCTTAGGATCCAGGTATTTCCATCATTTAGTGTAATAGAGGAGGATTTTAAAGTAGCATGGGAGTCATTAGCTACAACATGCTCCCACGTCTTCATGGGAGCTGGGAATTTGTGGGGGAGACATGAGGGGAGAACTAGCTAAGCTTAAATGCCGCTGGATTGTAACACTTGGAACCATGAAACCAGCAGGCCTTAATGAAAAGCTTAGCTATGCGCCCTTCTTAGGGCGCCTTCACACTGGCGTTTGGGTCAGCAGCGTAGTTCTGCGTAATGCTGATGGAGGATTGCTGGACACTTTAGCAGATTATTTATGGTAGAGCTGCCCATATTTTTGTACTCTTAACTGTCCTGTGGGTTATGTTGCACGATTTTTTTTCTAAAAAAAAATAATATTTAATTTTTTTTCATTAATCTATTTATTGTGGATTATGGAAAACATCAAGGATCCATGTTTTTTCACATATACTGAGGAGGAGGGAGAGACAATTGTTGGAGCCATAGGAGGAAGTGGAGTCTTTTTACATACCCCCTCTGTGGCAGATTTATATGAGGGGATTGGGAAAAAAATTATTACCAACAGCTTCACCTAACCACATTGGGGGAGCACTATGAGGCACAGATGATTCCTCGGGGCCTTAGATCAAGTATTAGACCAAACCATGTCCTTTCTTGCACTAGAATTGCTCAAATCTCCAATAAATATGCAATGGACACAATGCTGCTTACATGGAGATTTTACAAGAGGAGGTCAAATCATTGCAAGACAAAATTGAGGATGTCAGTTTTAAAATCAAAAATGAATGGAAAGCATTTTATGGGGTGGTGAAAGGACGAGTGGAAAAACTAAAAATTGAGTCAGAAGACAAAAGGAAAAAATGGATCAGAGACGCAGAGGACTATAAGACAGGGAATGTATATGGATGGCAAAGAGACAACATGAGATGGAAGAGAAGAGGTCATAGGAGGAAAAAGACTGTGCTAGGAAAATGTATAATGTGAACACAATGTCTAACTATACTTTTATTCCTAGTAGATTTAGATCGACAACCACAAGGGAAAGGCCAAAAAGGAGAGGAGGAAAAGAAAGAAGGGCGGAAAGCAGAAAAATCATCAACCACCATTGAAGCCATCAACGAGACACAATCAGATCTAGTCATCAATTTGTCTAAAAAGGTATTATCAGACTCTCAGGTGGCAATTTTAAACAAGGGTCCATCCTACTGTTTTAATAGCCACATTGATTGGTTTGACTGCACAGTATACCTTAATACATTTTTTAGACTAATTAAACTAAGGGAATGGTTTCATGGTAAAGGTGGGACTTCAGATTCACAGAAAACAGAACTAAGCAAGGTCAAGGGCCCCTTTCACATCAGCGTTTTTTTCAAATCGCGGCAGATGCGGTGAAAAAAAACGCATCTGCCGCGATTACCGCATACCGGCTGCACTTGCGGCACGGTTGCGGCAAGCCCCATACAAAGTATAGGTGGACTTGCGGCAGGTGCTGCAAGTGCCAAAACCGCACTTGCCGCAAGCCCGCCTATACATTGTATGGGGCTTGCCGCAACCGTGCCGCAAGTGCAGCCGGTATGCGGTAATCGCAGCAGATGCGGTTTTTTCACCGCATCTGCCGCGATTTGAAAAAACCGCTAGTGTGAAAGCACCCTAATAAATATAAGTACAAAAAGTAATTTTGTTCCCCCAAATAGTTCAACAACAATAGAGACATTTATTGCAGCAGTAACAAGAGATATAGATACAGAAAGGTAAAATCTGCAACATTTTTTTCAAAAACCTAACAAAGAAAGCAGAGAATGAAGCAATAAAGGATTTGACCAGAGATGACTCTATAATTATAAAAAGAGCAGATAAGGGGGGAGCCTTGGTCAGAAATAAAAAGACAAATTGAGGACAGAAAAGTCTATAAAAAATTACATCATGACCCAAAATTTAAAATTATAAGGGAAATCAAAGGGATTGTTGAACCTGCTTATATACAGGGGTTGATAGACAAAGACACGTGATTTTTTAATACATGAAGCCTTTATGACACCAGTGTTGTATACCCTGCCAAAGGTACATAAATCACTACAGAATTCACCTGGACGCCCAATTGTGGGCTGGGACAGAGTCGGTGTTCAGCCACATTGGAATTTATCTAAACAGAATTGTAAAGGGAGACTAAATCATGTGAGAGACACTACATACTTTTTAATCAAAATACAAGCTTTGTCTATTGAAGAACTTAGTATCCCTAGATGTGGTATCACTATACACCTCTATTGTCCATGAGGAAGGACTTAGAGCAGTTGAAGAACATCTGATTAAACTACACTGGCAGAAGATGTTAGGAAATTGATTTTATCTTTGCTAAACTTGGTTTTAACTACAAATTATGTTCTATTATGGGAAGATTTTTTATGAACAAACGAGGGGTACAGCTATGGGGGGCAGATATGGTCCGCTCGTATGCAAATCTGATGATGGCCTCCCTTGAAGAGAGTTGCGTTTATGTGTCGCCCCATTTCCCCAAAGTGGGGGGATGGTGGCGATACATTGACGATATTTTTCTGATATGGGAGGGATCAGAGGAGGAGCTACAGGAATTTTGTGCATACCTGAACAACATCAATGGAAGGATTGAATTCACGATGAAGTGGTCTAAAAATGAACTGGTATTTCTAGATGTGTTAATAAAGACGAAGGGGGACAGATTGGAGACGGAATTGTTTTGTAAGAAGACGGACAAAAGCAATCTTCATTTTTCAAGTCATCACCCACATAAAATGTGTGGGGCGATTCCATTTAGTCAGTTTACACGTGCAAAAAGAATCATCAGTGATGATGGCAAATTGATACAAACAATTGAGGATATCCGTAACAAATTCAAGGTAAGAGGATATCCAAAAACGGTTCAAAATAAACAGAAGGGAGGGTTGGAAACTGTAGATAGAACAAGCCTTTTTGAGAAAAAAAATAAAAATATAGAATACCGTTTGTAAGTAAATTTTGTGAGGAAAGTCCAAAGGTGGCAAGTATAATAATGAAACACCGGTCAATCTTGTACAGAGGCTGTCCCCAAATAGAAGAATTTAAAAACCCTCCTATTATGGCATATCGTAGAAGTAGGAATGCTGAATGGGAGTGCTGCCTGATTTTTCTACTGTACTATGTTTTCCACCTATGTACTATTATAGATGTGGTCCAGGGATCATCTTCTATTAATCGAATAGCGAACAAAACAGCTGCATCACCCGGGGAAAAAAAAACAGGCTGAGCAAGGTAAGAACTCGTGATGAGCGAGTGGTAAGATGCTCGTTATCCGGGTAAGTACCGCAGATACTTTAATCACAAGTATAATAGTTATTAGAGCACAAGCTTTTTGACTAGCACATATGTACGCCCCCAGGGCATAGATACGTAGCAGGAACTCTGTGTCCCATTGAATCATCCCGGTTACCAGGTCCATTCCTTCAGTGCCTGACTTCAGCCCCTTTCACATCAGCGTTTTTCGCTGATCACGGCAGATGGAGTTTTTTTTTAGGCTCTTTCGGTGCGGCAAACACTGTAGGATTAATGACTCAGAATGTCTCCGGCTGCCAGTGAATACATACAGATACTGCACCCAGAAAGGGATTACTATGGATTAGTAATGCTGAATTTACATGTAAAATTAAAACATTGTTATCTATATTTAATGTGGCAAAGATTGATAAACCTCCTTATAACTGGACTGTGGTATACTTTTCATTTATGTTATATCTCATCTCTCTGCACCAACATCACTATTCGCACTGATGCTGTCGCCGACAGGTAGGTGGGATCAGTGAATATTAATGTTACTTTACTGGTATATTCTCTACTCCTCTGCCGCTGGCTTCCTGCAGTGGCGACCCTGCTCCTGCCTTTGGTGCGCCTGTGACTGGAGATGCATTACTTTGAGGTCATGCGCTGACCCTCACAGGCTCCCCAATGTCAATGCCATCAGAAAAGGACGCCGCACAACTGGGGAGCGGAGTATTATACTTTCTTTGTTGTGTGCTGCAGAATGGGAGACATATAGAGCCGGATTTGCACAGGATGGGCAACATACTGTACATAGTAGCATGGGTGATAGATATACCAGGATGGGAAACATATATAGCTTGATGGGGGACATATATACAAGGATGCAGACATATAGTGTATACCAGTATGGTATATATTCCTACACAACTTGAGGACATTACACCTTAACAGTTTCAGCAGCAGCCCCACCACCATTAATAGTACATTATTACCACATTTTTGGCTTCACCCTGTTTTTTACTAAAGCCTAGGTGAGTGTTAATTGTACCGACTATATGGTATGTTCCTATGGAGCTTGTCTCCGGTTTCCTCAGAGCAAAGCTTCAGCAGCTCGTGGCTGTTACCTGTCACCACTGGGTGGAGTCATTGTAGGCCGGAGAGCACGCTCCCTAGTTTTAGTCATTTTAGTTCACATTTGATGACGGGATCTAATGGGCTAAATGTTTGAAATCTACATTTTAGTTGATTGTAGACATCAGGCAGGTGTATCTGCTGTTTCAAACAGAATGCACCTTGCAACTCTGCCTAGTTCACCGATGAGCAAGCACCATCTTTAAACCTCGCACTGTTGCCATACATGTATGGCAGTGGTATTGAAGGAGTCAAACTACTGAGATCCATGTATAAGTACTTTCATTAAAATACTACATGATCAATCTTTCTTCTTCAATGCTGATTAAACCACGTGTTCACCTACATAGTATTTTTGGAGATGGTTCGATTGTTCTGCCTTAGCATTTGATGTGTATTCTGTGACTTTAAATATAAATGTTTATAATTATCATGATAATTTCTCTTAACTGTTTGCACTCATCCTCACCTTCAACTACTCATCAATTAATAAAAATGTAAATGGTTCAAAAAGACAAATGTGTTCATACTGACCTATACAAGTGTTTATGAATTCTAAAGGATTGTAAATGAGAATTGGTTTTGTATATAATTTATTCTTCACTTTTTTTAGGTTGATCAAAAAAGAAGAGAAAGCCTTTCTCACCGACCGGGTAATGGAGAACATTCGAGACACAGTCGCTCTACAGTAAGAAGACTGGGCCGTGGTGAACATTCGAGATGCACTCGTTCAATGGTAAGAAGACTGGGCAGTGGTGAACATTCAAGAGAGTCGTTCTATGGTAAGAAGACTGGGCAGTGGTGAACATTCGAGACACAGTTGTTCTACGGTAACAAGACTGGGTAGTAGTGAACATTTGAGACACAGTCGTTCTACGGTAAGAAGACTGGGCGGTGGTGAACATTCGAGACACAGTCGTTCTATGGTAAGAAGACTGGGCGGTGGTGAACATTCGAGACACAGTTGTTCTAAGAGTACAAAGCTGATTTTATTCACACAAAATTGGGTTGTTGGGAGGAACTGCCATGTGTATGGTCCTAGAATGCGAGCTTAGTTATGAGCTCCCAAACATGAAAGCTGATGTGTGGTCACTTGGGGCAACAATCCTAGAGTTATTTAGCATCCGAGTGCCAACGAACACCAGAGAATTATGTGTTGCAATGACATCCAAAATACTACTACATGCAAATGTATCTGTAAAGACCAGAATTGTAGCTATCATCATAAACTATTTTTTAATACAATGCAGAGGATAGAGCATCCCCTTCAGATATGAGAAGCCAAATAAAAAGTCTGGATGGTGTAAATTTACAAGCGCATTATGGCTATTCACGGTAGTATGTAACAATGTATAACATTTTTGTTCAGTTGGGATGTTTTCATGTGGTTTTTCTTTTGGCCATGTTTTATATGCGGGAAGGTTCCCAGCACATAACGTAAACATAACCATAGGCCATATTAATGTAAAAGGCCTTTGTCAGGTATATATACATTTAGCTGTATTTATTAGTTAGTACAAAACTTTGACAACTCCTTCTCATTCCCATGTGCCTATACTCACTTTCGTTGCGGGGAAAGTTCCAATGATGTTGTAAGTCATGTACCCAAGGCTGACGTGTCATTGGTTTGCCAAGCGAGCCTAAAAACCAGTCACCGCCCTGCATCTGTATCCCCGCTTTTGGACGCTTAACAGGAAGCGCTCTTCCAGTTAAACGTCTAAATACGGGAATACAGACGCTGGACGGAGATTGGTCATGGGGCTCATGTGTCATACCAATGTCACGTGGGCCTTGGGTACATGACTTTAGATATTGCTGGAACCATGAGTGTAGGCTTTTTTTTATTTTATGAGGTCACACCTGGGGCATGAGGTGGTGTTGTCAACCCATGTAATTACCTATCAAGCCCCAAACTATAGTATTCTGCAACATCTTTAAAAAATAAAAATAAATAAATAACCCTTCTTGAAGAAGCCTAACAGCGAAACGCGTTAAGGGTGAGCACATATCCCATAGGACCGATATTATATGAATAACCCCCATTTTGTATAGTTGTAGATTTGATGATAGAGATTTATAAGCAAATTCTGGGCAAGTATAAATGTGACCTGTATATATAATCACCCAGTGATCTGTGAGAGGGATTGCTATTAACATTTAATCCTTAGAGGAATGGAATGTTATATGACATAGGTGTGAGCATATAATGTGACTTGTAATATATATAGTAATCTGCAAGGAGAGGATGAATAGTCCCATTTACTGTATGGTGCAGAGTTATTGATATTCTACTCTATGCTCACGCTGCACCAATAGGTAAAGCATATAACAATTGCAGATCTTATATCAGACCATTGGGTGATATGTTGATTGAGTGATGGACTGTCTCCTGAGGTATATTGATACAGAACATTTTCCAGAATTTTTCTAACTAAAGGTGTGGTTGTTTTATACTCACTTATGCTAATTGCACACTACATAGCTTTCTTTATATAAAAGGCTATGGAAAGTTTCTTTTTTTGCACTAGTCACTTTTACACATATATATATGAAGAAGAAGAGGAGGACGGCACTACTACAGGAGCCAAAAAAAGAAGGAAAAACCGAAACACTATCAGCGGAACACAAGAAAAAAACAGAATTAGTGGTAAATATTTCTGGCAAAGAACTGACTGATAACCAACACAGTATACTCAATAAGGGTTTAAGCTTTAATGTAACAACACATGTTGATTGGTTTAACTTAGATGTTGACATGCACAGGATGTTTAGGAGTATCAAACTTAACATTGGTTTAATAAAAAGGAAACTAGAATACCGAAAAGGGAAAGCGAGATAAATTTGACTGATGTAGGATTATATAAAAAAAGTGATTTTACACCTACAGATACAGTACCGGCAATAGAAGCGTTTGTGACCGCAGTGAAGAGAGACATAGGAAGGACTTAGACAAAGTATGGAAACAACCTTAAAAAAAACCTAATATAACAAAAGAGGAGCATAGAGCGTTACAAGAATTAATCCATGACGGCGACCTCATAATAAAACCAGCCGATAAAGGCGGAGCAGTCGTCGCCATGGACAAACGAAAATACCTTCAGGAAGTGACAAGGCAGATAAGCGACGAGGAGGTATATATGAGGTTGGAAAGAGACCCAAAATTTGAAATCCAAAAAGAAATAACAATTTTAGAGGAAGCAAGGAGGGGGGGCATCATAGATCAAAACTTAATGGAGTACTTATTAATAAAGAACCCAAAGACACCCGTCTTGTATATAGTCTTTAAAATACATGTCATTAGATAGCCCCCCTGGGAGACCGATAGTGGCTGGCATAGACTCAGTTTTTAACATCGGCATATTCCTTGATAAGACCATGAGTCCATTAGCTGTGGCAGCTAAATCATACATACGTGATACAACGCAGTTTTTGGAGAAATTGAAAACTTTAGAAGCACAGGAGGATGACATCCTGGTCTCTTTCGATGTGACCTCGTTGTACACATCGATACGACACGAAAAAGGTCTTAGAGACGTCAGTCAGCAACTGAATACCACAAGTTACTCCTCAGAAAGTAAAAATATGTTTTTGCAGTTATTAGAAATATGTCTAAGACAGAATTATTTCATGTTCGGCGACACGTTTTACAAACAAATGAGGGTTACAGGCATGGGTGCGCACATGGCGTGCTCTTACGCAAATGTCACCATGGCGACTCTGGAGGAGGAACACGTCTATGTGTCCCACCATTTTGACAGAGTGGTAGAATGGTGGAGATACATTGATGACGTGTTCCTCCTCTGGAGGGGTACCACCGAGAATTTACAGGAGTTTTTCGAGTATCTGAATACGGTGGATACCACAATTAAATTCACTATGGTTCAGTCAAAAAATAGATTGCAGTTCCTGGATGTGCTGGTAAAACACGTAGGTACTAGCCTAACAACCTCTTTGCATGTAAAAAAGACTCATAAAAATAAGTTACTCCACTTTCAAAGCCATCACCCCCTGGGGATGAAGAGAGCAATACCCAATGGGCAAATATAAAGAGTGAGGCGAATAGTGAGTGACAAAACAGAAAGGGAGAAAACCATAGATGAATTGTTGTTGAAATTCCAGGGTAGGGAATACCCAATAGAACTATTGAGAGAACAAAGGGAAAAAAGCTTAAACCAAGATAATAAAAGAAATATAGGTATACAAAAGAGGATAACCGTAGTAACCACCTATGGGGAAGAATCTAATGAGATAACAAAAGCAATAATGAAAAACTGGAGGATTCTCGGACAGGGATTGCCAGAAATAGAGGAATTTAGAAATCCCCCCCTCTTTTCTTTTAGGAGAGGTAGGTCCCTTAAGGAACAGTTAGTGCATTCAGATATAGGCAGTTTGAAAAAAAGCACCCAGTCAACCATAACGGGTAGAAAAAGGACAGGTTGTTACCCCTGTGTGAGCTGTGTTAACTGCTCACACATGATAAGAGGAGATTCCTTTGAAGTAAAGGGAAAAAGGTATAAGATAAAAGATTTTTACACTTGTAGTTCAGAGTATGTGGTGTACCTGCTAGAGTGCCCCTGTAAGTTGTTCTATGTCGGGGAAACTACCCTAGAGTTCAAAGTATGGATGAATTTGCATAGATGTAGTATCCAACAGAAACAACAAAACCTGCCTATACCTAAACATTTTGTAGAGGCGTAACATAATGAAAGGGATCTTAAGTGTAGAAGGAAGCCTGGAGAAACTTTTGACAGCAATAGTAAAGTAATTTAAACTTAATGTTGATTGTAATATGTATGACGAAGGTCCGGGGCCCAGACTCTATGAAGCACCTGTTAAAAATATAAGATTTTTTGTAATAATTTTTATCTAATTTTATAAACACTAGAGATATGAATTGCATGGCTGGAAATGAGTGCTACACAAAATGGAGCCCGTAGTTCCCTTATAGTGCGTGGTCAGGCTAAAAAAGCTGAATGACCAATAGAGCCCAGAACAGTACTAAGTACCAATCATGGAATGCACTTGAAGGGTAGGGCTAGGTAATGCACGCCAATGGAAAGTCAGTGCAAGATTAACACTGAAATAATGGCACTGTGGCACTTTAGAATGAGATATAAGCGGGTCCATAGACCCCTGGGGTACAAACTATTGCCTAAGCAAGGTACCTTAGGGACCTTGTAGCCGACAGAGCTTATAAAGGCAACAATCCCACAAACACTATTAAATGTTAGGTTTTATTAGTTGATTATTTCTTGTCACTATTTGCTGTGATTTTTTTCACTATCCCGGCCTAGATGAGTTGCTGCAGAGGACACGGTCACTGTGAGCACACTTCCACCGCTCACATCCTGTGGCTCAACAACTTGTATCACTACAGAAGACTTTCGGCATGCCGGTTAAGCGGCCGATATGCAATGTGCCGACACGATGGAAATCCACTCGCAGTGGCAGCAGCGATGAGCCCTGGTGCAGTATATCATGATGAAAAGCCTGGGACAACGCAACCCGGAGGACCGCTGCACCCTGCTAGACAGTTTTGAAATAAAAGGTTTAGCGCTGACAATACTATTATCAGCATGACTATTCCGGTCATCTACATGCTGTAGCACACCTTAACAAATGTGTGTGGAGTCAGGTGGTGGTCCAAGAGGAAAAAGGAGAACGTAAAGAATGAGGAGGATGCGAAGGGATAACAAGATCTGAAATGTCCGGACTGTCGTCAGCAGAGGCGAGTGGCATGGGAGGGTTGAGTATAATCAAGAGGAAGATGGATAGTCACAAGCCATTAAACAAATAAGAACTGCTTACATTTTTGTGCCAGGAGTGGCATAAGGTCACCCAAAAGCCGTGTGAAAGACTGGTGGAAAGCGGCCAAGACACATGAAAGCTGTGATTAAAAATCATGGCTATTCCACCAAATTTTGATTTCTGAACTCTTCCCGAGTTAAAATATTAGTATTGTTGTTTCTAAATGAATATGAACTTGTTTTCTTTGCATTATTTGAGGTCTGATGTTTCTTTTTTATTATTTTGACGATTTTTCATTTGCTGCAAATAAATACAACATTTTTAACTTTGAATCTTGGAGACATGATGTCAGTAGTTTATAGAATAAAAGAACAATGTACATTTTATTAAAAAATATACTATAAAAAGAGAAACTGAACATTTTTGCAGTGGTCTCTTAATTTTTGCTAGAGCTGTATACCTATGAACATGATTCCCAGGGGTCTGTGGATTCGTAAAAGTGTCACTTTCCTGTATTCTAAGGACTTTCAGGCGGAATGGGGAAATGTTCTTTACAGCTGATGTGGCTGATTGTTAAAATCGAAGAACAGGAGTTAGCAAAAGTTAAGGAAGAGATAGATACCCTGCAGTCATCTCTTGTTCCGTTTAAAAACTCACCCGAATTTAAAGTCTTACAGGATAAGATTAGAGCTAACCTGGAGAAAATGGAAAATGGCATCATGGAAACGAAGAAGATACTACAGAGAGACTCTAATGATTACGCTACCAACCATGTCTATTGATCGCATCAGCAGCGTAGAGGGTGCTCTATTCTGAGAAAGTCAGGCAGGAATTGACAAAAGAAATATACTGTCAGTATTGGTAATCTGGATACCGCTTTATCATCAGCCTTCTTCGCCAGGTTCTGTTAACAGCTCAGGAGGGGGTGGCATTCTCGATAGAACCCCAAGAAGGAACCGGTCAAAAAACGGAGGAGAGGCGGCAGAAGACATGTAACCCGGGAGGTACAAGCTGATGACGAGGTTCTAGACTGTCCAGTTTGGACTCTGTCTAGCTACGTGTTGTCTGAGTTACAGATCTCACTGCTATCTAGAGCTCTGGGTTTTTTACCCACTAATAGTTTGGATGTATTTCAGACTTTATTGGACGTGAATAGACTTTCCCCGTAACCGAACTCTAAAATGTCATTATTTTTATAACCAGGTTTCTGCGAGCTCTTCTATTGTGAATACGGAACCTCATGATGATTGTGATGTTATTCCGCTCTTTGATGAATTAAACACATTATCTGCACTTAGATTATTTACAGTCCTTGAATTTAACAACAGAAGATGGCGTTAAATGCACATGAAAAATCCAGTTATTTATTCGATTAAATCAAGACGCGAAATCTTGGGTATATTCCAAGACCTTATTGAAAATGAATTGGTAAATCTTGATGTAAATAGAGAACGCTGGATGGACCGCCGGACTGCCTGAACCGGTTCAGGAGCAGCGGGAGGTTACAAGCAATTTAATGTCAGGCTTAGCTTAAATCTTTGTACGCCGAAAAGATCCCCGGAAACGTAGGAGAATTGACAGCATACAATATATCGTATTGCATGTTCACGGAGAACTCCAGAAATCCATTAACATTCATCACACATCTGAGGAAAGATCCTTGTATCGCTCATGCGCTTTCTATACACAGTGGTTGGGGCACTTTGAAACTACTGTCCTTTTTTTAGGCTTTATAAAGAGGCACCGAAGAAGTCTAAATATCTCTTAACAAGTTTGTGGAAAAGGAGAGGAAGAAGGACCTGGAGGCCATGATTACAAGATACAAGCTTCTCATCCACTGCCTCAACATACTGCTTCACCCACTGACGTGGCTACCCGGTCTATATTAGGGTAGTCCTGGTGAGGAAGATTCTGAGAGTGAGGCGCATATGTTCCACAAAACACAGATTTGAGCAGGGAGCCTTGGACCTCAAAGGAAGGCTCCAACAAAAGGGAATGTAGCGACCGGTGGTAAGGCCGCGGGTGTATGTGTATGATCTTTCTCAACAGAATCCCCATACTCAGGTTTAACCGGTAATAACGTTTCTTTACTGTCAAACATGTTTATATCACAGTCAACCGAACTATATGCGCACTTGTATATATTAGAATCTCTGGATCTTCACTTCTTCCGGATACGCAGCAAGAAAAGAAAAAAAACACAACAATGAAGGTATCTTTCCCTAACTTTCCCTAAAATCACATACCAATCTATCACAGAAAAAGATGTCGCTCCCACGTAGCAGGCCTGGGGATCTCACGATGACGGGTCCCGAGGCAGCGCTGAAGGGGGAAACTCCTCAGTCTTCTTCTTTGGTCTCCTTCCACAGGTAACAGAATTTTTCTTTTAATGTCTCTCCCAGTCTCAGGGCACACCGAGCAGCAGAAGGGAGCCCACAGCAGCACAGAAGTCTCTCTCAGTCTCGGGGGCACCCCGAGCAGCAGGAGGGAGATCACAGCAGTACAAATGGCTCCCTTATGTCAGTCACGGCCCCTGCACATGCACTCCGGGTGCTCGGCGGGGAAGGTTTTGCAGAGCGGTCAGAGTCACAGCACCAAAGTCCAGTGGCCCAGGATCAGTCACGGGGGCTTCTGCGGGGTGATTTTTCCAGCAAGGTGTAGCACAGTAGCCCTCTTTCAACAGACATCCACACGCAGGTCTCCCCTGGCTCAGCTCTGGATCTGCACTGCCTTCCCGCTCTTTCTCTTCCTGGGTAAACACTTTTGCTGAAAAGGAAATTTCCAACTTCTCTGCGTTTGTTTCAGCACTTGTCCACAAGGGGGCAGTAGCGGACTGTGCACAGTTTATTTCCATATCCATTTCTATGATACAGTCTGAATTGTTCACCTCATTACATACCCCCCCCCCCCCCCCCACTTAAAGGTTGACAGTCCCTGTCAACAACCATCGGCTCCAAGGCAGTGATGGCTGTTGATATCACAGTGATTGATCTCCGGCGGAGTAGGGACCTCTGTTGAGGAAACCGTCATCCCCCCGTTCATCTTCGCTCCCTTGTTCAGGGCTCACAATATCTCCAATAAACTCAGTCACGTTTTCTACCTGGGGAGAGTAGGATCGCAGGCGGTAGCGGCGCCGGTAGGGGGCAAATCTGCTTCCTTTTAATGGGAACACCCCCAGGACCGGTGACGTCGGCGGCCTCTGTACCCTTTTCTCCCTTCACAACATCAAACTGTACCATCTCCCCATCACCAACGCTGCGGAAGCACTTACGAGGATTGTTACGCTTTATGGCAGTCTGATGTACAAACACGTCATCCTTTGTGTCATTCCTGTTGATGAAGCCATACCCATCGCGGACATTAAACCACTTCACCGTCCCCTGGACCCGAGTGGCCAGTACTTGCTTATCGGTCTGGCTCTGTCTCTTCACACCCTTTCCCTGATCTCCCCTGCCGAGCGAGCCGCTTTGGCTGGGGCGTCTAGTTTAAAGGTGGCTGCTGTTGTGGGGCATGACTTGCTGGTTCTGGTATATCGGACCACGGGTGGAGGATGCGGACAACGGTTTGCCCTATGGCGGGGGTCGCCGCATGTCCAGCACCTTCCCATAGGCCGGCTGGGTTGCTGTCTCGCTTGCCTGTCCGCCTGTTGGTCTAGCATGAGCTGTAGCTGTAGTATCTGTTTCTGCAACTCTGTTACTATCTGCTTCAATTCTTCCGTGTCACTGTTCGGAGTGCTGGCACCGGATATGGACCTGCAGGCCGTAGTATAAGTCTGGTTATAAGCTACTACCGGGAGGAGATTCTGTTGATTACACATCCTGCCGACTACGCCAGATGTAGCGACCAGTGGTAAGGCCGCGGGTGTGTGTGTATGATCTTTCTCAACAGAATCCCCATACTCAGGTTTAACCGATAATAATGTTTCTTTACTGTCAATCATGTTTATATCACAGTCAACCGAACTAAATGCGCACTTGTATATATTAGAGTCTCTGGATCTTCACTTCTTCCGGGTACGCAGCAAGAAGAAGACAAAGAGAAAAAAACCACAACAAT
Organism: Allobates femoralis; assembly: GCA_033576535.1. Classification (NCBI taxonomy): domain Eukaryota; kingdom Metazoa; phylum Chordata; class Amphibia; order Anura; family Aromobatidae; genus Allobates; species Allobates femoralis. The sequence goes on along the minus strand of JARQOC010000197.1, from coordinate 7,174 downwards.
GAAGGTATCTTTCCCTAACTTTCCCTAAAATCACGTACCAGTCTATCACAGAAAAAGATGTCGCTCCCACGTAGCAGGCCTGGGGATCTCACGATGACGGGTCCCGGTGCAGCGCTGAAGGGGGAAACTCCTTAGTCTTCTTCTTTGGTCTCCTTCCACAGGTAACGGAATTTTTCTATTAATGTCTCTCCCAGTCTCAGGGCACACCGAGCAGCAGAAGGGAGCCCACAGCAGCACAGAAGTCTCTCTCAGTCTCGGGGGCACCCCGAGCAGCAGGAGGGAGATCACGGCAGTACAAATGGCTCCCTTATGTCAGTCACGGCCCCTGCACATGCACTCCGGGTGCTCGGCGGGCAAGGTTTTGCAGAGCGGCCAGAGTCACAGCACCAAAGTCCAGTGGCCCAGGATCAGTCACAGGGGCTTCTGCGGGGTGATTTTTCCGGCAAGGTGTAGCACAGTAGCCCTCTTTCAACAGACATCCACACGCAGGTCTCCCCTGGCTCAGCTCTGGATCTGCACTGCCTTCCCGCTCTCTCTCTTCCTGGGTAAACACTTTTGCTGAAAAGGGAATTTCCCACTTCTCTGCGTTTGTTTCAGCACTTGTCCATAAGGGGGCAGTAGTGGACTGTGCACAGTTCATTTCCATATCCATTTCTATGATACAGTCTGAATTGTTCATCTCATTACAGGAACACAGAGGGTATAGTCATCGTAACATCAAGAAAGGCTATTTATGAGCCACAGAAAAAGCACTTGCTATTAAAATCTAAACCACCAAAAGAAAATGCAGGCAACAGATTTATTTCTACATTTAATTGCCAATGGAGTAAAGTGAGAAATGCCATTTCTAAACATTTGCCTTTACTTAATACTGATACGACACTTGTAAAAAAAAATGCCAAAAACTTTATTAACCCCTTGCAAATTAACCCGAACAAGCGTCTTCACCAAAGCGGAGGAGGCTTGCACCTGAAGATGAAGTGCTCGATGGTCCCTTGCTGAGAAGTGAGCTACTCAAAGACAAGGAGCCTCCTATTTATAAACTGGAGAAACTCATAAAACCATTCTACTTTCGCCGATGTGTACCAATTAAACAGGCACAGAGGTCGATTGTTACTGCTCAGCAGCCTCCAAGTAGACTACAGTGAGACGGAAACACGGACCGAATTCCTTTCCTTTCTGTTTGGACCATTAAAATTAAAAAATCTAAAAGATATATTAGGGGTTTAGAGCAATATGAAAGAGATGATTCCCAAAAACGTATGGCAAGGCCTAACTCTGAAATATCCTAAAACCTCAACGTTCTACTTGTACCTAAGATCCATAAGGATGCCGTCATTCATCTGTGACACCCCATTGTCTCGGGGATTGGCAACCTCTGTGACCCCCATCTGTAAATTCATAAAAATCTACTTGTAGTCCATGGTACAAAAATATATCATCCTCGACAAAATGGCATCAACTCTTGAGATCGGATCAGAAGTGGATCAGCCTATGGCATTGCCACCAGCAAGGATGGCACACGCCATGTGCGCAGCTGGACTCTTTGTTTGACTAGTTAAAAAAAAAAAAGCGGTAATTCTTCTGAAGAGGCATTATTATTGTTTTACCAAAGCCAGAGAATACCCAAAGAACAGATTGGCATCATGCTGTCCTTGTGGTGTCATCATCATTAAGCTGATCCAGTAGTAGCAAAAGAATTCATCAAGGAAGGAATTAAGGAGCTCAACAGAGGAATTGCTGTTTCAATCATTGGAAGAGGTCTGGACTTTGATGAAGCTCGTGTTCTTCAGGATGCAATGAAACTCAATTTAAAAACTGCGAAGAGTTGACTAGAGGAATTAGAAAAAGTAACAAGAGGACGTCAGGCAACAAAACCAACCACTAGGTTATATGCCAAAATCCTCCCACAAGGTCCACATAAAAAAGCATAGACTGAAACAACCAACTTACAGATGGTACATCTAGGCAAGCCAGAATTATAAAGCAACCTTGTTCAATTTTAAGATGGCAGCCAGACAAGGAGGACATATCTGAGAGGGCTCCCGCCAAGGGAAAATTAATCGTCTGCCACCCACCCCCAAACTGAGCCCCTTTCACTCCCTATTCCCTGTCATCTGGCCCAAAAACCCATGGGACACCCACAGATCCCAGTTTGGCCTCAGAACACAGTCCTGTAACATTTGCAGCGGTGCACAGCCCAGACCACAAAGGACGGCCCAGACCTTCATCAGAGCTGACAGAAACCATTAGAAGGTCCTTAACCCGCATCATCAGCCTCCCAGACCGCGTGGAGTAGAGCGGGACCACATCTGTGCCCGGCCTGGAAAGTGAGACAAAGAGACCCCCCCTCCAGAGGCGGATGCTGTATGACAGTGCAGGCTTTTGCAGGCACCCCCCACCTGTACAACCAGCCTCGGAACCCCCCGGAGCATTGAGCCCCGCGCAATGGTCTGCCTGCTCCCCGGGAGCCCCTGCGGTACTTACCTTTCTTGAGCACCGGTCCCCGGGTGCTGCAGCCAGAGTGTGCGCTCCGCAGCCCCCACTCCAGTCGACAGGACTTGAGTGCATATCGCACTCACAACAAGGTAGACAGCTGTCGGTGGCGGCCTGCCTGCCCCGGACAATGGGCCCCGGAAAGTAGCCATCAGCACCGAGATCGAGGGCAGTCACTCTCTCCCCCTGCAAAGGCCCCAAGGCCTTAGTGCTAACTAGCCTGCTGGAGGCACAAATAACAAGCGCGACAGTGCTGCAGAGACCCTGCAGGGAGACAAGGAAGCTGTGAATCCCTCCAAGCCCCTTAAACAGCTGCCCTCTTCATCAAATCCAGGGAAGCCCTTTGGGCTGCTTCATCTAGTACGTTTTTTGAACATTATTCTTCCCAGTGGATGCTGATTTCATCTCCTTAACAAGGGACTTGACGGCTATACAAAATAGAGGTATCAGTCTATGGTGGAACATTTGTACCAAAGAGGAATACTCTAAATTGGGTATTGTTCCCCGTGGTCTGAGAGTCCATATCCTCCCAGCATGGGAACCCACGGACCAATTCAGGAACACGTAGGAACAGGGTTTATTACATTGCTCTAAAATTATTACTAATATGTTGATTGACCATGATCGGGCATTGCTGACTGAAACCAAAAGTAAGATCAAAACTTTGGAACAACAGCCATTGTCCAATGATCAGGAGACTCAGGTCGTGGGGGGCACAGCCTCCTGGATACCGCGCCCTATCAGCGACCATTGGTGGAGGGTCCTGCGTTACGATTGGCTCTCCCTTCACTGGGCGCCATCTTGGATGAGCTGTCACTTCAGCACTAGACGGCATATGCGCCATCTGCACGATCAGATACATTAGTACAATTACGCGGCCACACAATTGCGCAAGGCCAAAGTATAGTGCGTTAGGTCCTATATAGTGTGCACATTCTCATACCACATACAAAGGAATAGTGCTGTACACAGCGCACATGCATGCCGTACGTAGCGGCCTGAGTAATTTTTATTTCATAGTTAACGCAGAAGTGTTTTTTGCCGTGTCGCACTGTGCGCACTATATAGTGTGCACATTCTCATACCACATACAAAGGAATATTGCTGTACACAGCGCACATGGTTGAGGTACGCAACGCCCTTGGGGTATTGTTCTGTAGGTGCTGCAGAAGTGTTTCTGCTGTGTCACACTGCGCGTACGGCGACTTTGAATGTTGTTACACCCCGCAAGCTGCCGTACTGACGTCATGACGTTTGTTTCAGTTTCACTCTGCCTGCAAGGTGCCAGCCCCTCCCCTGCACATAGCATTACAGTCATGGCGCCACACAGCGCGCTGCAACGTGGGGTATGGCAGAGCTTTTGGTCCTCGTAGACCATTGTGACCGGTATAACTACTGGGGCCACCATCACCACCGGCACCCCAGGCTGCACAATCGCAGCACCATTGGGCGGATACAGCGGACCCTGCTCCACCAACTGGGGGTTGAGAGGAGCGCTAAAGCGATCCAAAAAAAAATTGCGGATCTAAAGCAGAAGTGCCCAGCCCGCATAGTGGACATCCGTGCCAGGATTGCCAGGCTGCGTGGTGAGTAATTGTTGGCCCCAAACACACACTTGCACATGTACATGTACCAAACTACACAGCAATGTTTCCAAACATATTAGAAGGAGAGTGTGGGCCACGGCGTGGCCGCTGCAATGTGGTAACATATATTCAGCCTAATTTGGAGGAGGTGCCCACACTTCGGCATGGTGGTGCAACCTAAAACACTGCATTATTAAATAGTTAAATCATTAGAAAAATGAGTGTCAATCATCAGTATGCATCTTTAATTTTATGAAAGGCAGGTTACAGGCAGCATAGCAAGGGGAGGGACTGTGGAGTACAGGCGACATATAGTACAGGTGACTCTACACTCCCTCCCCTTGCCATGCTGCTTGAAACCCGCCTTCCATAAAATTAAAAAGATGCAGACATATGATTGACGCTCAGTTTGCTAAGGAACATTCACATAAATGTATGTGAATTGGGACTAATTTAACAAATGTGTATTGAACCACCATTTAGATGTGTCAACAATGTGCATTGGCTGGTTGTTGACACCCAAACAGAAATATGGGCAAAGCAGGCATGTGCAGCACAAATGCTGTCCCCTGCACTCAGCCGTAACCTCACTATATTTGTGCCTAACCTGACTCCACATTGTAAATGTGATCCAGAAAAATCAGTACCATCTTCAGCACACACTTGACTCACTGCCCCACAGATGTTTCCCCCTACACAGGGGACAATATAGACACACCATGATGTTAGAAGTGAACTAACAATACTACCTAAACAATAGGTGTATGGAGCCATGGTGCAAAAACCAGCGGCTTCTGTCCCTTCATAAAATAAAACACACAAACACCTACCATGTGTAGGTGTGTTTGCCCACAATCAAACATATCTTGCCAGTGTAGTGGGCCCTACAGTCAGTAAACATACTGTGTACTACCCACAGTACATGCATCCTACATGAGTATATGCATCCAACATGACCTTCTACCCTATAGGTAATGCTAGAACCACATAGGCACACAATCTATATGTTGGAGAACAATGTGTTTAAATTTGTTACTCAAATCTGTGTGATTGCGTTTTCAAATACTGATGGTGAGGATTCTTCATCTGAAGATGGGCACAATGCCCCACCCGCAGCTGCTCCAGCCACAACAACGCCACTTGAGGCTGCTGTCACACCCTCGCACCCTATGATGGTGCCCCACCCGCAGCTGCTCCAGCCACAACAACGCCACTTGAGACTGCTGTCACACCCTCGCACCCTTTTCATTGTCACGGATTGTGTTCGCTGGCACCTTGAGGGACTCTGTGGCTCCTGTCTCTGTGTTTTCCTGCTGATCGCTTCCCCTAGATGGTGGTGCCCTCGCTTTCTCTTTGGTTGGACTTTGCTTACTAATTTGGAGTGGCACACCTGTGGGGTCAAGTGGAAAACTGAGATTTTTTTTTATTAAGATGGAACCAGCTGGTTCTAAGAGCTCACAGAGTGTGGTTGCAAAACAATGGGAGTTGCTAGCAGGGAGGGAGGATGCGGAGGCCTTCTTCACTGACTGCAACACAAAAGAAATTTCCAGTGTACTCAGTATAAAGAGTTTGGAACACAAGATCTCTATGCTAGCTGAGCGTGAATTGCGCCTCTTTTGGACTGTTACTTCCTTGAAAACATACGTGGCATGCGCCAGAGTGCCGCGTGGCTTAAGAGTGGTGAAAAATCTAGCTATTCAGAATCCAAGTGCAGATTTTATTAAAAAATGGGAGACTGAGCAACATGAGTCTTCTATGAGGTTTTTGTGTTTGGTGGTTGAACAGAATGAGGCTGAACATTCTAAAGTTATTGTTGAGCTTATCTCTCTCAGACAGGAACTGCAGACTCGTTACAGTAAGGAGAAGTGGGCCATTTTTCTGAAAAAACTGGACGAAAGACTTATTCCTGTACAAAATGATGTGAAATCTACAAAAAGAGAGAAATTTGTAAGAGATAAGCAGGACTATGACACTGGACGATCTAGAAGAGGACATTGTGGTCCCTCCCCCGCACAAGCGGAAACAAGTATCATGGCGGGACTGAGTTGTACCGAGCTGAAAATTGATAACCTGTCCGATGGAGTTTTATATGCAGAGTTCAGGTCAGATTTATCTAAATCTGTAAGGAAGTTACAATTGTGTAAACACTTGGAGATCCATAAGGCTCTCCGCACTAATGTCACAGATATAGGTCACACTAAAACCTATTCAAATATGGCAAGTATTGGTCCCTTGGGTTTCTTTCCAGGCGGGGGTTTGGGGGTACAAACCCAGTCAGAAATTGCTGAGCTATTGGGTGTTAACGATAGTCAATTCACTATCCAGAGTCTCTCCGGTAGTGACAGGTCACCCTTTCTTGGAGGGGTTAAGTCATCGTTTATGCCACCTGTTTCCCAGAACGATAACCTTGAGCTCTTTACTGAACTGGTTGACAGAGACCCAGCCCTTCAAAGCTGCAGTACCATCGCCCTCTGGAGGTCTGAAGCGGCGTTGGTGTCTGATCACCAGAATCTGCAGGTGGCATCACGACAAACTCTATTCCTATTTCAATTCCCTCTTTTTAAGCTGACCACCAGGGGCATGGGTCTGGGCGGGCCACGGGTCTGGGCGGGCCACGGGTCTGGGCGGGCCACGGGTCTGGGCGGGCCACGGGTCTGGGCGGGCCACGGGTCTGGGCGGGCCACGGGTCTGGGCGGGCCACGGGTCTGGGCGGGCCACGGGTCTGGGCGGGCCACGGGTCTGGGCGGGCCACCAGTTACATCCCAACCGCAGCTGAGGGCCCAGATACATGTGCACAAAACCACAACCCAAATTTAATGCGCAGTAAGTGTGCAAAAAATAAAAATGCATGCCCCGTGCTAATATTTAACATAGAAAAGTATTGCTTTGGCAGGGCACGGAAATGTAGTCCCATACGTGTGGCTGACCATATGCACGAGTATTGTGTCTGTAGTCTGCATGGTTCTTGTCAAGACGTAACTTTAAGTTATCCAATTAACACTTATGTCTTGTGGTCTGTGTGTCCCGGTTGGTCTTACCCCATAAATGTTACCTTGAGGTGGCTAGGTGATTGTGTGCACAAACATATTGCA
>JARQOC010000196.1:0-116644 GCA_033576535.1 Allobates femoralis | reverse complement strand
TTTACTGGTTTTTGTCATTTTTGGTTTTGAGACTTTGTACAATTTTAATGTTTATAATGGTTGAAAATTTAGTGTTTCTCAGTCCAGGAGTACTGAACTTAACTAGGGTGGAATGTGGCACCCCAGGGTTCAGTTGCCACAGATACACCTGGGACAGGGAAGGATCTCCACACCAGGTAAGCCCGTACACAACACCTTCCACTCCAGACCTGAAGGGGAGCTCTACAAACTGAGTTCAGGCAAGGTGCCCTATAAATTCAGGACTGGAGGCGGAGTCAGGCAGTTCAGTTCCTGGGAGGACTGTGTAGACAACCTGGCGACGGAGCTGTGCTAAGCCAGTGCCAGCGGAAGCTACTAGCCAGTGTGAAGGACCCTAGAGTGAGGGTCGGAAGCAAGGAGTAGCAGCGAGGGGAGTGGAGCCATACCAGTTCACCCCAGGAGGAACAGCGCCAGAAACCGGACACCGGCTTCCGTGACCGTGAGGGATCTAACTGCCCCACAGTAAAGACTGGAGGTCAGGGAGACTCCAGGTCTTCTGAGCACAGCAGCACTTGAGGCACAGCCACTCAGCAGAGTCAGAAACCGCAGTGGATATAGCGGTGCCCAACAGCAGGGCTCTCAACGCCTGCCATACAAGTGGAGACAAGCAGGAGAGGGTCAGGACCTAGCTTCAGGCAGCCTAGGTCCAACGGAAATAGCGCAACAGGGAGGCCTCATAACTCGCCGCATGCGGAGATCCTGTACTGCCGCCAGACCACTCAGACTCGTACAATCAGTGCCTGTACACTGGACAATACCTGAACCATCAGTAAAAAGGTACGGAAACAACAACCCTGTGTGCGACTGTTATTGCGGCCCTGGTCCTACTCCCTCCATTGACTGTCCTGCAATTCCCACATACTACAACTGCCTCGGGGATCCCGCTCCACCGGGAGCGTAACCATCTTGCTGCCCTACCATCACTCCGGAGGTCTGACCCACAGCACCGGTAACCATACCGAAACCGTAGGTGGCGTCACAAAACACTTATTATTTTTACTGACTCCTTTCAGCGAATACCAGGGCCACGGGACCAGGCACAGTCCCCAGTGACATCCCGCATGAATCAATGCCCGGAACCGGGTACCCAACCACCCTGGGGCGGGTCATAAGTCCCTCCGGACTCCTTATCTGTACACTTTATAAAGTCTTTTTAACAACTTACAGGGGGCCTAGAAACATGGGGGACCCCTTTCCTGAATGCAGCAGACATGCTGAATTCAGTGCTGCATTCAGTTAGCATAGCATCAGGGGGGTGACAGGTCATCTTTAAAGGGAACTTGTAACATCCCCAAATGCTATTAACTTGCAAATATGAGTTTAATTTTTAGGTTAATTGCTTTCTGTGTGGCCACACGGTGAGTATCAAAAGCTACTGGGAAGACATTTACTTTATATGTCTAGGCAGCCTCGGGCTTTCCGTTATGGAGGCGTGACTTCAGTCACTGCCTGGTACATAGTGAGTGCAAGCTATAACTGCGCCCGGCACTTACTGACAGCCAACCCTGTATTGATGCACTGCTGAAGCGGTTGTCAGTCAGTGCAGTGGCGTTTACAGCTGCCACTCACTATATACTGAGCGGTGACTGAAGCCACTATGACTGAAAGCTGGTGGCTGTTGGGAGGAATAAAGTTAATTTCCTTCTGGTAGAGGGAGTTTTAGTGCAGCAGCTACAACTGTAGAATGCTATTAACCTATAGATTAAACCCATATCTACAGGATAACAAGTTTTTAAAATTAGAGGTTCCCTTTAAGCTTATACTACTTTTTAATTGTTTTATTTTGTGCCACTAATTGTGCCATAATTCTGGTGCATTTTTGGCACATGGTGTCATTTGTTAGGATATGCCCACTTTCTGATTAGCCAAACCCTTTGCAGGCAGGGCACATAAAGTATCTAAAACATTATATATTTGGTACAAGTCATCAAACCAGTGTTTTTTTTTTTGAAATATCATATTTATTGAAGAAGGTGCATCACATAACATACATCATTCAAATAGAAAAAAGATACAAAAACATTGGACAGGAATGTTATCCCATGTCTAAAGTATATCATGTATTGTCCGTCTAACAATCTTATTTTCCAAAATAATATCAACAACATAAATTAAAACAAAGTTCAAAACATTAGAACTTAAAAGTGAGTAATAATGTGCAATACTGATCCTTATCTCCAAGCGTGCATTAAGACAGATTAATCTAAAATTTTCAATGTGGTATCTCAAAATTATCTCTTATCTCATCTTCAATTGCCTGATCTCTAATTTCCCAGCTTTCCTAGAGAGTGATTAATGTCCTCTAAGAGGTACCAAGAAGTCCCCCTCAATGGATTCATAATGAGTCGGATTTCATCATCTGTTTCCCGTGTCTCTATATATCGTCTCCACTTTTTCATGAAGGTTCCCATCATGCTTTCCTTATCTCTTAAAGTTTCCCTTCTATCAATGGTCATTGCTAAGGCCAAACCCTTTAAAATATCTGATCTTCCAGGCAAATCAGCTCGCAGCCAGAAGGAAAGTAACAGTCTTTTAGCTAGTAATATTAGAACATGTGCCAAATGGTATCCCGAATTCTGTCCACAAAATGGTTCAAAGTCTTGGAATATATAATTCATGGGTGTCAAATCCACCGCATTTTCACAAATATCAATAATCATGTGTTTGACCATTTGCCAGAAATCTTGTACCTTGGCACAGCTCCAGATGCCATGGATCATGTCAGTTCTCTCTTGTTGACATTTGGGGCAACAGGTCAATCTGCTTGGATTATTAGCGGATTGAGGAAAATTGAACCCGTATATAAGACCATGAATGATCCGAAAGTGGGTATCTCTCCACTGTTCGTTCACTATGTGTCTCCTCACTTTTTCTAATCCTGCTAAAGCTCTGTCTTCTACATCTTCAGAGGGTAGAAATTTGATCCATTTAATGAAAACCCGGTTCGATCCGTCTGGGACTAAAAATCTCCCGTAGCTCACTATACAACACAGATATGTTCATTTGAAAAATATCTAAGTTAACTAGTTTATCACATGCATTGGATGTGGCTTCCTTAGAGACGTCAATGAGCAATTGCATTGTCTGGTGTTTTAGTTGTAGATATTGAAGCACCTGTGGGCCTTCAAGATTGAACTTAACCATGATCTCTTGGTACGTCAACCAACGTCTATCTGTCAGGTGAATTAGATCTCCCATCTTCCTTACCCCCTTCCTTTTCCATTGTTCAAATAGTTTATTGTTTCTTCCCATGTCAAAGCTAGGGTTAGCCCACGGATTGAGGTGTTTGGACACTCTCCATGATAGTTTACATTTTTTTCTCACTGCTTTCCAGGTTATGATTGTGTCCCTAAAGGTGACTGAGTGTTTAATATGTTTTGGTATGTTTGGTAAGGGAGAATGTAGTAATGAACATCTGTCCCATGGGTCGCAGAAAGCCGTTTCAAGTTGTGAGTCAGAGTATCTTTCCGTATGGTTTATCCATTCTACTGCGTGTCTCATTATACAGGCCAAATTGTACCCTCGTATGTCTGGAAAGTTTAATCCTCCTCTATCTTTAGGTAGCATCAGCGCCCCCAAGCGAAGTCTCGGCTTTTTTCCCTTCCAAATAAAGGTTGAAAAAGCCTTGTTTAGTCTTCTAATATCAGTGTGTTTTAGGAGCAAGGGGAGGGTTTGCATGGGGTAAAGGAGCCTAGCAAAACTCACCATTTTCAATAAATGGCAGCGACCCAATAGGGATAAGGGTAAACCGGCCCATTTTTTCAGTTCTTGTTCTATCTTGTTAAAGAGTGGCATATAATTTAGCGAATAGACTTGACCCGGAGTTCTGCCCAATAGTAAACCTAGGTATTTAATATGGGAGCGAGCTATGGGAATCCCCAGGGTCTTTAAAGGTTCACTCATAGTATTTCCCCCTTTTATCCTTAAAATTTCACACTTCTTCCTGTTAAGTTTAAATCCCGAAAATTCTCCAAATTTCTCTAGTTCTATAATAAGAGCCGGTAATTCATTATCAGGGTTGTCCATAAAAAGGAGTATATCATCTGCAAATATAGCAGATTTCACTTCTGCCTGTCCCACCATAATGCCTTTAAATGAGCTATGGTTATTTATGAGCCTTGCTAGCGGTTCCAGAGCCAGATTAAACAGAAGTGGGGACAATGGACAGCCCTGCCTAGTTCCTTTTTGTAGGGGAAATTTAGGAGATAAAAATCCAGGTGTATGTACCCTCGCTGTCGGATTAGCATAAAGAGTATGAAGGAACCTGCGAAATCTCCCCTGAATTTTCATTTGGTCCAAGACTAAGCCCAGCCACGGCCACCTCACATTATCAAAGGCCTTTTCCGCATCGAGGGCGACCATGGCTGGGCCTCCCCCCCCTCTATCTGTTCCATTTCTTACCGCGTCCATGACTATAAGGGCTTTTCGGACGTTGGTTACAGCTGACCTACCCTTAACAAACCCCGTCTGTTGTTTTTGGATGAGGTCAGGGAGAATCCGGGCCAGCCTGTCCGCCATTATTTTTGATAAGATTTTAATATCAAGGTTTATTAGTGAAATGGGTCTGTAATTTGTTGGGTCTTCTCTGTCCCTGTCGCCTTTAGGTAGTAATTTGACGTAGGCTACATTAGATTCGTCTGGGATGAGGCCTCCTTCCGTCATGTCATTAAACAATTTGGTCAGTAGGGGGGTCAACTCCTCACGGAGGATTTTGTAGAATTCCCCAGAAAAACCATCGGGGCCTGGTGCCTTGTTATTTCCCAGGTGACGGATGACCAAGTCAACTTCAGTTTCTGTTACAGGCCCATTTAGCATCGCCAGGTCTGTCTCAGAAACAGAGTCAAGTGGTATCTCTGCCAACCAGTCGTTTGCTCCTTGGATCTGTTCAGTCTCTGTACTGTAGAGATGTCGGTAATATTTCTCAAATATTGAATTTATTTCTTTCGGATTGGTGGTGAGGGCACCTCCGTTCTGTTTGAGGGCCCTAATTGGGTCTACGTGAGTCCTACCTTTAGCCAGTCTAGCCAATAAGCGGCCCGCTTTGTCCCCATATTTATTGAGGTCAACTTCCAATTGTCCTCGAATTAGTATCTCCCTCTGTTCTGCCCAGTGTTCATAGTCTTTTTTAGCTTCCATCCAATGTTGTTTATCTATAGGGTCATGTGAGTGGCGAAACATCTTGTATGTATCTGCCGCCTTTTCGCTAGCCTTAATAAATTTTTCCCCGATTTTTTTCTTCTGCGTCAACATATGAGCTATAATTTGTCCTCTAATTACTGCCTTCCCTGCCCCCCAAAATAATTTATAGTCTTCCTTATGTATGTCATTGTCAATGGAGAATTTAGACCACCATTCTTTAAGTTTAGTTTTGAAATCGCCATTGTATATCATGTGTGAGGGGAATCTCCAAAGGATATCTGTACCTTTAGGTTGTGAATCTAATAGGTTGATACGTAACGGACTATGATCCGATATAACCATATTCTCTATCACTGCTTCTTCTATGACTCGCATCAATTGAGCGTTTACAAAAAACATGTCAATGCGAGACCACGAGGAGTGAGGATGAGAGAAGTGCGAGAATTCGGATTCTTGTGGGTGGAGGACCCGCCACACATCAGTTAGACCTAGCGATTTAGTCATGTGTGCCAATGTTTCCTGGCTTCTATTACCTACCGGGTTCTCTGGTTCCCCTCTAACTATTCTTTGTCTGTCTATGGCTTCCTTCATTACCTCATTGAAGTCACCTCCTACAATGATATTGGGTTCTACGTCGCCCAGGATTTTTGAATGTAGCGCTCCAAAAAACTGGGTACGTGAGCTATTTGGCGCATAAACATTATATATACTAAACGTTTGTTCACGTACTTTCAATATTACATGTAAGAGCCTTCCCTCTTGATCCTGGGAGACGGACAATGGTGAGCATGCCAGGTGTTTATTGACTAATATCAGAACTCCTGGTTTTCTATTTTGAGCCCCTGATATCCAAGCCGACCCCACCCATAATTTCTGAATATAGTGCAACTCGTGTGTAAGCAGATGAGTTTCCTGTAGTAGGGCTATGTCTGCCCGTAATCTTTTTAGGTGTCTTAATACCATGAATCTCTTATTAGGGGATCTCAATCCTTTTACATTCCATGACACCAGACGTATCATTTCCAAATTCTGAGATGTTGTGCAGGATTTTGTTTAACCCTTTTTTCTATGGTTAATTTTTGGATAGTTGTTTGTGGAAAGGATAATGAGATTGTACAATTTCGAGAGATAAGCAAACCTTCACCATCTTGCACATTAGGGATCATAAATGTAGTCCCCTTTGGGGCATAAACAAAATTAACGATAGAAACAAAAACTAAAATTTGTCTAAAACTTGACCAACTCGAGAGAGAGCATCTCCCACCCTGTCCTCTCCTCGGCAAAATGGTACCTTGACTCGTGACTTCCCTTATTCTGCGTGTGCCCTTTACGGACTGCGCCTTTAGTAATCTTCTGTAATTCCGTAGGAGCAAGACATCCCACCTCCACACGAACCCCAAAGGTGTAAGAAAGAGAGAGGGGAGGGGGGGAATGGAGGAAGGGGGGAGAGAGAGGGGGGGAATGGAGGGAGGGGGGGGAGAGAGGGGGGGAAGGGTATCATAGTGTTTTAATATACAAATGGTAATGATAACCTGGTAAACCAAATTTCCTTATCGTGAACTATACATGTTATACATTATTTTTATGGTACAGTTGTTACGGGGGTCATATTCCCCTATGTCTTGATCTATTGAACCATGCCTCCATCGTTCCTGAGGCAATAATAAGGCTTCCAATGTGTTCATATTTTGTGACACTCACAGTTTTGGATAGTCATGTAACGATTTTCGAGGTTTCCAGGATATCCGGAACGATTACCGTTATCCACCTGTTGAAATGGAAAATATATAAAAAAAAAAAAAAAAAAGGGGGGGGGGGGGAGGACTTCCTTCTTCCTTCTATCTCCTTGGAATTGGAATAGAGCCGGAGTTCGACAAGAGGGTACTTTCAGTCGGATGCATACTGGTCAAGCTACTTCATCTTCCTCCTGAATATGCAGGCTTTCCTTTTGCTCCTTTATCTGGTGTCAGATGAAATTCTTTTTGAAGAGGTCTCTCGTTGATGTTGTTGTTGTTGCTGTTACGTTCTTTCTTTTTGTGTTGGACTCTAGACCATGAGCCATTGCTTTCAGTCAAATGTCTACCACTTCTGGGATCTGGTATGGTGGCTACCTTGGACGCATAGGATTGCTGAGACATGGGTGTGGGGGGCGTTATGTCTCCCGTTGTATGTTGGTCTTTCGCTGGCTCTGTGGGGCCCTGTTGTAGATAATGTAGGGCTAATTTGCCATTTGAGAAAGACTTCATGTCTCCATTCCAGTCCCTGAATCTCAAAATGGCTGGATATGCTAGTTGGAATCTGATATTTTTCTTATAGAGCAGCGAGCATGCCGGGCTAAATGACTTCCTCTTGCGGGCTAAATCAGCTGAATAATCTTCATACAGTCTAACTTTGTGGCCTTTGATTATCAGAGGGAGTTTTTTGGATTTATAGTCTTTAAGTAGTTTTTCTTTGTCTTTAAAATTTAGAAAGCGTGCTATGACCTGTCTTGGCCCATCTTTGGGATCTTTTGGGGGGCCCACCCTGTGTGATCTTTCAACTTTGCAGCGGGTAGGGTATCCCAAGGCTTTCGGTAGTTCTTCCTCCCAAATGGAATCTAGTAGATCAGCCGCAATGGATTCAGGTAGCCCCACTAGTCTCAAATTATTTCTTCTTGAACGATTTTCCAAATCATCCAGCTTCTCCTCAGAGTAGGCTGAGTGTTTCTGTAGGGAAGCGATGTGGTTCTCTAGATGTAAAATTCTTTCCTCGGCTTCTGAAAGTCTGCGCTCTGCCTCTAACAATCTCTCCCCATGCTGCACCGTAGTTTGCTGTATGCCTGCCACAGCATCAGTTATGGCCTCTTTGATGAGATTTTTCAGGTCGGCCGAGATGAATGGGGCCACTTCACGTGCTAGGGCCCGCACGTCTATCATCCCTGCATTAACCCGATGTAGGGAGGGTGCAGATAGTGCGTCGGGCGTTTCCTCTAGGTGTTTACCCCGGGCCTCTAACTCCCTCTCCTCCGTGTGCCCAGCCCCACACCCGGTGGACTCACTGTTTGTCCTTGAGTTCGGTTTCTCTGCCCGGTCTCGTCCATCTGTGGCCGCTGCTGCTGACCTCTCCTTTTGTGTGCCCGAGCAGCTCCGGCTCCGGCCGGTTACATGCTTCAGGAGATCGCGGCCCTTGTCTCCGCCGCCATGTTTTCTGGTTTCCCGCCGTGTGTCGCAGCGTTCAGATATATGGCCGCGTCTCTTCCCGAGCTCCGCAGGACGTATCTGTCCAGGGTGCCCACACCTCGGGGGGTCGCCGCCAGGTTGTTTGGGGGCTAGATGCCCGCGCTCTCGGTAGGATCAAACCAGTGTTTTATCCCAAATTACACCAAAATACTGGTATATTTAGCTTTATAAATCTGCACCGCTGTATGTGATGCATTTTCATACTTTCAAGAAATAAATTCTGCATAGAACACTTAATGTTGCCAAAAACTCAGTGTATGAAACCAGGTTAATTAAGAGCTAAATAGCATGATCATATACTTAAAGCGGCCGTCACACGCTGAGATATCGTGCAAGATATCGCTTGAACGCGGCAGATTAAACATCGCGTAAGCGATGTCTGTGCGTGTGACGGCGAGACACGACGAGCGATATCTAATCAAATCTCTAAATCGTGATCTGAGGTTCGGTTCTCAGATCTGACGATATCGGGCAATTAAATACGCACAATCGACACATGTAAATTCACGACATCGCACGAAACGTGTGATTTCAGCGATGGCGAAATCCATCACGTAGGCGTGTCAGGAGTTTACTATAGCCTCACCTCCTCAGTGGTGATTCGTGCAATGAAATGGTTTCGGATTGGCTGCTTCACCACTAGCTCGCATTGGTGGAAGATGATGCGTTGCCATTGGCTGCCCTCACCGGGCGCCATTTTGAAAGCGCTGTCTTCAGCACCACACATAGGCGTCGGCTGCACAATATCTCCGAACTGTGCACCCAATTGCGTCGACTTGATAATCGATTCTGCGTGGTCCCCGACCCTGCTATATAGTGTCCACCTTGTCATACACCCACACAATGTTGGCGGGCGCGGCACACATAACGCGGCGTTACGCCACGCCCATGGGATATTGTTTCGTAGGTCACACCAAAAATGATGCTTGGGCTGTTAACGCCGCGTAGGTCGCCTTTAAGTGTTGTAACGTCACGCAAGGGGCGGTCCAGACGGAATGAAGTTGGTTTCATTTTCATTACGCCTGCAAGGTGCTAGCTCCTCCCATGCACATTGCAGCTCAGTTATGGCCGCAACACGCCGCGCTGCCACGTGGGGGATGGCGGAACTAATGATCTTGATAGATCATTGCGATCGTCTCGATTATTGGGGCCACCACCCCCACCGGCATCCCAGGCTGCGGAACCGCAGCACAGTGCTGAAAATCCAGAGGGCCCTGCGGCGCCAGCTGTGTGTGGAGAGGGATGTCAAGGCCATACAACACAAGATCGCCGATCTAAAATTTAAGAGCCCGGGCCGAATTGTAGACATCCGTGCCCGGATTGCCAGGATGCGTGGTGAGTAAATGTTGGGGCCCCACACACACCTGCACATGTCCATGTCTTTAAATACCCAGCAATGTCTCCAAACATATTCCAAGGATAGTGTGTTCCCCGCCTGCCCCCACCAATGTTTGTGCATACATCAAGGCTAAATTTTGACACAGGACTCTGGCCAAACTCACTATTGTATTGGATCACGCTACTCTCACAGTTCAAAACCGCAATCAATGAGGCTGCCCAATGTAAAAAAGCCTGCATTTGACAAAACTGATCACTGCAGTTGGCTTATAAACATCCATCACAACCAACATTCACCGGGAACATTTAATGTGACTTTCCAAGATGGTCTCCCCTTGTGCATCCCCTGAACACCCCTATGTTGGCCCCTACTGTCACCTCTTGGCCACCCATGTTCAACCCTGTGTGTCATCCCCTCAAGTCCCCTGTGTTAATCCCTCTTCTTCCGTGTGTGTGCACCTAATGTCCCCCCATAACTAGGCAGCCTATTCCCTGTTGGGCCACTTTGCAAATTCAAAATGGTGCCCTCTCAGATGTTCAACAACCACCTGCCGTTTGCTGGGGCATCATGTATTTGCCATAGGTGTGGATCCTGTGCCCAGGACCTGCGTTGATGTCCCAGTCACATATCCGCAGTTGTAAATATATAAACTATATAAACTATATCTACTATATACTATAAACTATATATATATATAGAAACTGCAGTGGCCGACCTGTACTCAAACCGTGAGGCCCTGCAAATGGGTGGTGCTCGGGCACAGTACTTGGAACCTGTGCCGAATTGTACTAACCCTGACCTTCCATTTTTTGCTCGTGGGAACGTACTGACCATGCTTTTGCCATCAAAATCGGGGCCAAGGAGAACCACAATGGCTTCTCCCAAGCTGGGCCATAGGGCCCCATGTCATGCATATTGGGCAATCCAAATTATGGCCAAGCCGATGGTGTGCCCTTCCCAGCAAATACACTTGTCTCAAAATATGGCCACATGCTCTAGTAAGGCCAGAAAAACATATAGCCACTCAATCAATGGCAGCCATTAGGGATCCGGCAATGTGCCATGCTGCTTTAGGGATTAGTAAATTCGAGACCATCCTCCGAATCGAGGCTGCATTTTAAACTGATAGACATTTTGAGTGGGGACAGTTGTCTGATATTTAGTTGGCCTCCAAGTTTGGACTATTGCAATAGGGATGGATGTGTTGCTATAGGCAAGGCCGGCATTTGCTCTGTTTTGAGGGACAAATTTCCACCTCCAACAAGCGTGTGTTCAAAATGCAAACACAACTCATCATATTAAACGACCATCAGACACAAAATAGGTAGCTTATAAAGCCCACACAAGCCACAATGTCCCACAGATGTTGCAACCTACACATGTGTAATTGAACTCCCAGCCTGCGGTAGCACCCATAAATACAATATTCCTTCAAAGGTCGGTAAAAGCAGGCATGCAGCAAGCCACATTGGTTAATGTAGCCCCTAGGCTTAAGCAAACCATACATCGCACATGCGTTGTTTTGTAAAACCCATGGCCACATATGTTGCCAGTGTCCTGGCCCTCGTGTAAACAATAGTTTGGTGTACCACACACATTACATGCTTACAACATTAGTGTATGCCTAAAACATGAGGTGGAGTCATTCTTTAAAATGGACTTAAGACACCAGGCACACAATGCAACTTTCAAAACACCATGTGGGAACCCTGTCTGTTCTAAACCTTTACCTTCTGCTTTCAAACAGATGCCGAGGAATCGTCTTCTGACGAGGAACCACACCCTGGACCATCAGGAGTTGCCCCACAGAACCCACCCCCACAGCAGCCAGCAGGGACACCCTCGGCCACCAGCAATGATGATGGGGAGGAGGCAGATGTAGCATCATGTGAGGAGTGGCTGCACTCCGAGAGCGAGCTCCCATCACCACCCTCAACGCAGGATGGTGCGCAGGACGATGAATTGGCTGGGAGGGATGATGGGCCACCGTCCAGCCCGGGCCCTCTGTTGCCAACAGGCCACATCATCTGGCCACAGAGCCCCAGCCCACCCGTCACACCTCCCCCAAGCGTGTCAAGCTCGCTTCCGAGCCCAGGGGTGGACATGTCCCCCGAGCCAGACGGGGATGATGTTCGGCCCCAACCTGGACCTGTGGAGGAGGCGAGGGCAGAGGACGATAGGGCCCCACACTTACCCGACTATGGTGGTAAGTGTGTATTGATGGATTCTACACCCAGCATAGTGGAGTTATGATTGTGGTAAGCAAAAGAGTTTTGTTGACAAGGGTGTAACTGATCTGTTCTCCTGAATATTTGTGCAGATGGTGAACGTGCAGGCTCAGCTGGATGGAGTCTCAGTCCATCCCCATCCACCCCTGATAGTGGTGCGGATGAGGAGCAAGACCGTAAGTACCATACATTGATTTGCTCTTTGTACCAAAAACACTGTATGTTCCCACATTTAAATTTACTTTCCTCAACATACAGGGCTCCCTACTGTCGTGGAGGATTTGGAGGCCCAGATGCAGTTCCTACAACACCTCCAGTCAACTATTGAGCATCATCTGCGAGAACTGGGCCGCCTACTTTACCTGCTGGGTGCACACCAGCAACAAGATGGTGGGCTCCCCTAAGGGTGATGTTATGGGACCCCCTAAGGCTCCATGCGGACATGACGTAGTGTTGTCCACGTTGGACACCGAAATTGGTTGTGTCATGCCATGTTGGCATGTTGTCTTTTTTGATTTGGCCCTTGTTGGGCAATTTGATTCTATTGTCCAACATTTGGACCATATGTTAGGGCTACCGTGTTGCCCTCTTTTAGGATACTGTCCATCCTTTTGGGACTCACAAACCAGTTTGGTTTCTTCCCACTGTTTAACACTATTGCGCCCTTGTTGTGATTGCTATTGGCCCTTTAACACAAGCTAGTAAATATTTGAACCCAATCTGTTAACTCGGTTTGTTTCTGACTGGACACAATTATGTACATGTTTATTGGAGGTTGATGGTGGTCTATAAGGCCATAATGGGCAAATTTGGGGAACAACAGGTTGGGGTAGAGGAAGGGATCCCTAACACATGTTTGAACACAAGGTGCAGATTGCCAGCATGCGGTCTGCTGACCAACCCCCAAGCCTTGAAGAATGAAAGTGATCTGAAAAATTAAACAATGCTGTGACAACAAACATCAATGTGGATTTCGACCTAACCATCGCCAAGCTGTCGCAGGCTGCCACCATTAATATTATCCCATGTTGTAGACCACCGACAATGATGGCAAGGACACCTCTGCTGCCTTGCTGTTCCAACAATAAGTAGGGACACCGAAAGCTGCATACCTAAGGTTTAAGGATAATTGCCCTCTACATATGTTCCGCTTGCAGGATGGAGCATGTGGCCTACTGTAGCTGGCGATCTGCAAAATTTTGAAGGTTCAACTTTCTAACTACATGCACAAATCATGGACAACATATGTAACGTGTGTGGCCATAAATTTTTATTTTCTTAAAATAAAAAATGGAAGGGCAGTTCCACACACTCCCAGAAATCAAATAATTGTAAAGTTAAGGCAACATAAAACCAACTGCTATTGTCGCAGGAACGCCACACACAAAACAAAAACATCACGAGTAGGGAACAGGCAATTAGGTGTGCCTAGGTAACAAAATAAACCCCCCAAAAAAACAGGGGAAACAGAGCCAATAAACTAACCAACTAAACATTACCAAAATGGGGACCAAAATAAGGTTCTACATCGGGGTAGAACTGGTTGCCCGCTGGCTGCTGCTGCTGCAAACCCACTATGCGATGCCTTGCATGGGCTGGCCCAGGTGCTGGTGGTTGCTGCACATGGGGCTGAGGGCCCATGTACTGCCAGGCAGGGGGGTTTGCAGGTGGCTGGGGAAGGGGAGCTGGGAATGACATATCGGGGGTCAGGTTGCCCAATCGGGCCTGGTCCATCACCTGCAGGATGATCCGCTCACATTGCTCCCTTTGGTCTCGGGGAAACGTGGGGAGACGCTCCGCTACCACAGTAGCAAAGGCGCATTGTGGCTCCCTCACCTGCTGGGTCAGGACTTGCTGGGCCAGTGACACAAGGTCAGGCCCTGAGCTTGACGGAGCTTGTCGTGTGCGGGCCCTGGCACGTGTCAAAGGCAGAGGGGGCTGGCTGGGCGCTGCCGCTACTTCTTCCAGCTGCTGAGATGTTGGCAGGTTGACCGACTCGGACACCAACCCCGAAGAGGGACCTTCAAGCGCATCCTAAAAAGAGGAAAGGTACAACACATGAGCACACATGGAAGTACAGTTTTGTGAGGTCATTTGGGCTGAAAGGATCAAGTTACATGTATGTCAATAACTCACATTGTGCATGATGTCCAAGCAAAGTGCATGCTAAGGTCCTTAGAGCTTTGCCAAGGAACAAAACACTCCCTACTTGTGTGCTACTGGATATGTTCATAAACATTGGAGGGGTTTGAAGACAGCTTAATCAAGATGGGAGTCCCTTCTGGTCTATGTTTGGCTTCTGGACATTGCAAACTTGGCTGAGATGTGGCCAAAGAATGTTTATTGGGTGATAATTGTGCAACATTGGTGTAGGTCAGCGACTTACATTATCCCCCTCCACGGCATCACCCACATTGGGATCTTGTGGCTCGGCAAAAACGCTGCTGTCTAGTGGGGGACGTGGCTCCTGCTGCTCCGTGGTAAAAAGGAGCTGGTCATAATACCACAGCGTGGGTCGGTATACCGCCCCCGCTGCCATGCCTGACCGGCGGGACTGGGTCACCTTTTTGTGCTCCTTCAGGAAAACCGTCCGGAGGTATTGGATTTTTGTCTTTATGGCCTCCCGGTCGAGGTCCTGGTCTGGGTGATATTGGCGGGCCACCTCCAGGAGCCTGTCATAAGCGGCATTCCGTAGGCCACGGTTGGTGTACCCTTCAGCCCGGGTTTGCCACAGGCACGGGTTATCTTTGTAGGCCGCAATCAGAGCGCTTATGTAATCGCGATTTTGCCGGGGCATCTGTTGAAAAAACAAGAAACGCAATCATTAACAATCAATGTGGCACATGGTCCAACCCATGTGTAGAATGGCAGCCACAGCAGGAAATTTCTACTGCCATGCTAATTTTGACATTCCCCCGCTAAATAACACAACACCACACCACACTTGCTTAAACCAAGAATGTGGGTGAAGGAATTGGGATGTGTGCTGTTTTGACAGGGGCAGTCCAAACTTTGTGCATGGAGTACAATCTAAATGGACAGAACTTTAGAAGGGTCAGTCTCCTCATATGATGTGAACATACCTTTCCGGAATCCAACAGAGTCTGTCAAAAATAAGACACTTCTTGGCAGCCAAAAGAGATGCTGGCGAGCGGCCTGGATGCTGTCTGTCACACTTGTCTCCCAAGACACACAAAACAGCAGGTAGAACACACATGTACACAGTGCACTATTTATATAAATTGATCAGACACCTGTCGGCCATGCCAGGTGCGATAGGCATACACATCGCAATTACCACGGCCGGTTCGACGTATCCGCTGCGTTGGGTGTGTCCGTCCAGTTTCTGCCACGCCTGGCTCTGAACATAGCACTGGCGTGGTGTGATGCTCTGGTTCGCCACGCCTGTTTTTTGAGGGCGTAACAGCGTGTGGGTGTGTGGCTTGTCGTTGAGGAGACACACCTGGGTAAGGGGACGTCTCGCCTTGTCATTGGCTCGCCTGTGTATATATAGCGTTCCAGGAACGTGCACAATGTGTTTGCTGCGGACTTACTGCCGGTATGTACGTGGGGAGTCAGCATGTGGAACTTTGTGAAGGGGGCTAACTTTAGCGTTGTGAAAGTACATATGAAGGGGTTTGTGTTCTTGGCCCACCTCTTTGTTTGACTTTTGGTTTTTGTTTTTAGGGGTTTTCATTGGCCGTTATTTAGTCACAATAGAAGGACTGAAGCATTGGCTTGCTGCATTTGAGTCATCAGGACATAGTTCGTTATTTGGGTCACTTAATATTGGAGTTCAAACCATCTCAGCGACCACTGCATGTGAGTAATTTTTGTGTGTGTTTTAGTGCAGTTTTTATCCAACATATTGGTCCACCGTGTGTTGGAAATTCATGTAGTTAAAACGTTGTCCCTGATGTAGGAGTAGTGATGTTGTTTGGGATCTCACTGTGTGTAGGGTTTGGTGGTTATTGTATTATTTGGCCAACGGCATTTAGCCGTGTCAACACATGTGGCGTTCCTCCACACCTTAATTCATACTGTAGGTGTTGTATGTTTTTTTTACCTGTTTTCGACATGTGGAGTGCATCGGTACATATATTTGCCATGTCATGCTCCTTTTAGTCATTTCAGTTTTGATGATCACATTGTGGTCAAAGCACCTTTGTGCATAGGCACCATAGTAAACCGAGTTTTGCCTCTAAACAGCATGAATCCAGATCAACGTGCCGTGGTGGGGGCTGGTTTGCTGGTGCAGGCAGCACGTGTGGAGGATGAGAGGGTGGAGAGAGGCAGGAGGAGACCCCGACGCATCTGGGCCAGGGAGTGGCTGCAGCAGCGCGATCAGCATTCCCACATTCGGCTTCTGCACCAACTTCGGGACGACTTTCCACGGGACTTCCAAAATTTCCTCCGGATGACAGATGAGACATTTCAGATCTTGTTGGCAGCAGTGTGCCCGCTCATCAGACGGCAGGATACAGTAATGCGTCTAGCAGTGCCTGCCGAGGAGAGGTTGGCCGCCACACTTCGGTTTCTGGCAACCGGTCGCAGTATGCAGGACTTGGTCTACTCATCTGCAATATCACGTCCCCTCCTTAGCCAACTCATTCCGGAGACCTGTGAGGCGATACTGCGGGCTCTGGCTCCCACGTACATGCGCTTGCCACAAAACCCCCAGGAATGGCTGGCCACTGCCGATGAATTCAGCCAGAAATGGCAATTTCCCAACTGTGGAGGTGCCATTGATGGGAAGCATGTCAGGATAACACAACCCCACAACAGTGGTTCTTTTTTTTTCAATTATAAATCATATTTTAGTATAGTATTGATGGCAGTGGTTAACGCCAATTATGAATTCGTGTCAGTGTCCGTGGGCACAAATGGTAGGGTTTCCGATGGCGGTGTTTTTGACCAATCGGCGTTTGGCCAAAAACTGAAGAATGGACGTCTTAATTTACCACCGACCACTCGCACCTGTGGAAACATGAACTTTGTTTTCGTTGCAGATGAGGCGTTTCCGCTCCTTCCGAATTTAATGAAGCCGTACCCCCAGAGACACCTAAATGCGCAACAACGCATTTTCAATTATCGGCTTTCACGTGCACGACGAGTGGTGGAGAATGCCTTTGGCATCATGGCGAGCCGTTTCCGCATATTTCACACGGCCATTAATATGCGTCTAGAATCCATTGACCTTGTAGTTATGGCCTGTTGTGTCCTCCACAATTTTCTAAGACGCCAGGATCGCCAGGCCTACACTCCACCTAACTTTGAGGACCGCATAGACTCCAGCAATGGGGAGGTGGTGTTGGGGGGCTGGCGTGCTGATGCCCCACAGATGGCAGGACTCCAGCCATTAGGTGGTGGGAGCAGCCGGCAGGAGGCACAGGATATGAGGGACCGGTACTGCCAGTACTTTAATGGTACAGGGGCGGTGAACTGGCAGCAGAACCTCCCCTAATTATTATGGTGCCATGGGGAATTGCCCATTGCACTGTTTGACTGTGTCCTGCAGCTCCAGCTTGGAGGCAGGACATGTGTTCCTTTTTAGTTTTAAGGAAGAATGTTTTTTTTGTTTTGTTTTTTAAACATAACCCAGATTTAGGGATATTTCTGTTTAGGTTTTGTAGAGGGCCAGGCCTTGCCCATTGGAGGGGAGATGTGTGTTACCGACAAACCTCTTGTCTGTGACATGAGCCAGGGATTTTGGTTCATGGTGCTTGTTGGCACTATTTTGTAATTTTGTGTTGAAGGGCCCGGCTTATGGGTCCTGTGAGAGACGGGCGGGACCAGGACCCACATACCTCCCCAAAGGCCCTTGTGACAGTGGTCACATTTTTAGTTTCACACACCTAGGGACAGAGTTAGGACTGTCTCGACCAGGGCCTACCGTGAAGTTGGTGAGGCAGCTTAATGTGCGTTTTTATGCGAAAACGCATTAACCAAAAGGCCCTGATTTGTGTCACACCACTTGTTATTTGGTACATTGTTTGTGTCCGACAACGGATTACATACAAAGACGCATATGTTGGCCCACATAGATGGTGTTTACGCCACTAGTGTTGCAAGGCACAGTCGAGAGGTACACCTACATTAGGCCACCAGGAACAATTTATGTTCTGAGACGCTTTGTCTCCTTTGTGTTGTCATACATTTTAAACAATTCCCCTAGATTAAAACATGTGCTTTCTCACACACTAAATCAAACATCAGCCAGAGCACACAGCAAACACACATGCGTTTCCCACGCGTTTGGAAAATATCCACTCATGAGAACACACACAGCTCAGTGTTGGCTGTTTAATTAAACGCATCTGTACACTACCTTAAAATTGAACAACGCATAAGCGAGCTAATTTTGCACAACGTAACACGGGAATTGCGTTCTGTACGTTTTGCCCATTGCAATTTAGTTATGTGCTACAGCACACATATACATTACGATCAATATCACAGGACATTGTGGGGATGAGGCCGCCATGTTTCAAAGGACATCTCACCCCAATGAGGACGCAGTACTGAGCACCAATGGTGTAGTGAGGGGCGCAGCTTGGAGCCCATGTACCACGCCTATGGGCTCCAATAACGCCCACATTTGCTCCCACATCGTTTAGGAGATTTCTGTGTGACTTTAGCTGAACGATGTCCACTCCTGATAACTGCATCTCTCAGACGATCGCTGGATGGGTGGATCGGGGAATCGTCTGAGCGATGTCTGTGGGTGTAGCGTCGTGATGAGCGATTTTGCGCGTCGTTCGGACGATATGCAAATTTAACATCGTCTACGATATCTTTAGCGATATCTCAGCGTGTGACGGCCGCTTAACAAGTATCCAAAGTGAATGCTGAACAGGTTACAGATACAACTCACATGAGGCTTTGGTGGAACCGGGAATCCTAAATTAGACATACCCGTGTTCAGCTTCTTAAATTAATTTTTGCTCTGAATGATGCGCCATGTCTTATTTTCTGTGGGTGCCTTACTTGTCCATGACCAAGAATTCACATTTATTGCTGAACAAAAAAACGGACCTTTTATCATCCCCTTGCGGTCCCCAATAAAGTAACCCCATCATCCCCCAATATGGTATCAGGAACACACACACACATGGGCACACACGCGGACACACAAACACAGGGGCACACAAACACACACAGGGGGACACACACGGATACACACACAGGGGCACACACACGGAGACACACAAACAGGGGCACACACACAAAGGAGCACACACACACAGGGGCACACACAAACAAACAAGGACACACAAACACAGGGGCACACACACAGGAGCACACACACAGACAGGGACACTTCTCACCGCTCCCTGCTGAATTCCAGCGCCGCTCTCAGCTGCCCGCCGCTGTCCCGGTGCTCGCCTCTGCAAGGAGGACGGCACCACTCTCATCTCCTTGCCACAGGTGTCATAGGTATATGGTGCCACTGGCCCAACCATTCACAGGCCATGCAGCAACTGGCCTGTGATTGGCCGCTGGGAAGTTCCTGGCTTGTGATTGGCCAGGACAGTGGCAGGGGCTTGAAAAATAGAGCGGTGCCGGTCTACATGCATCTGCGGCATCGTTCACAGCGTCGGGCACTGGGACACAAGCAGGGGGTGGCCTGGAGGAGTCACAGCTGCATGCCCCGGTCTTCAGATCGGTAGCATGTTGGTATTGGTAAAATAGATGTAAGGGGGGCCTCGATAGTATATATTGTTCTTGAATAGGAGCCCTCTTCTGCGTCTGCTCCTGCATCCTGAATGTGGTAGTAACCCCTCCTCACTAGTGTGGAACTACTAGTACCAGCATACATGCACCTGGTGCAGAAGTGCTAGAGAGCCACAAGTTGTCTGACTTTAAAGGGGCCGTTTCACGCTACGATATCGTTAACAATATCGTTGAAATGTCACAGGTTTTCAGTCATTCAAACAACGTCGTTCAGTGTGACATCTACATCCAATCAACGATAATCGGGCAGATTGTTCATCGGAAGTTTGTGAACCGGACCAAAAACCAGACGATGATCGTTCGTCCAACCTGCAGCATGGGTGTGTGTGACACCTCGATAACGATGTCGTTAACGACCTTGCCCATTGAGAATTAAAGAGCGTAGACGATCTAACTACCACAAGTATAATTTGCTTGTCGCGGAATCATTGCTGCGTCGCTAACGATATCTGTACGTGTGACATTTCAATAACGATCATTGAACGACGTTCAAGCGATCTAGGTCAAGTCGGATCGTTCATTGGATCATTGGACCATTGAAGCGTGCAACGGGCCCTTTAGACATGTGTGGCGCCCCGCAACGAGTGCGTCACAAGGGAGTATTGCAGCCGCAATATTCTCTTGACAAAGCAGTGCAATAGTTAACTCTGAGATCCAACCCAACATACAACACCTAGAACAGAGGACCAATCCTAGGTCCTGGTGGGTGGAGTGTTAGGGTAGTGAAGAGAACACAGTAATCTAGAACACAGAGAATAGTCTAGAACTTGAAGAGAGCAGACTAGAACTTGGAGAGGAGCGGGGCTCCGCACCCCGTGCGGGCCCCTGGGCCGTCACCGGTCGGGTGTCAGCACCTGAGGCCTTAACTACCGGGAATGGGCATTTCTACACGGGTTCCCAAAAGACTCCCGTGCCCACAACTTACAGCCGGTTCACTGGTACCGAAGCTGGCAGCAGTTCACCTCTGCCACGCGAACCAGCCCCGTGGAGGAGCAGCTTTATAGGAGCACCCCACCACCAGCCAGTTTCCAGTCGTCTAACCAGCGGTGTACCCACTGAGGGACCCAAGGCTCCCCAAAGAATCCAGAACGTACATCATGGATAGGGCATTGAAGCAGCCTCCCCGTACCCGACCTGGTATTCCTGGGCGACGCTGGCAAGAGAAGCTAAGGAGGTAGAAAGGAGGTACACTGCGGATCTCTGAGGAGCACTATCACTGCTAAGTCCACCCGGTCTTCTACTCAACCACTGTAAGCCATGTACTGCCTGCTGGTTACAGTAAAGAACCGTTGCAGAGGCTATATGTGTCCGTGTCTCCTTATGAACTGTCCGTCATGAACTAAAGGTAACCGCAGCTGCCGCACAACATCTTGAGCAGCTCCAGCCCCCGGGGATCACCGCTCAGCCTGTGGGGAGCGTAACATCTTGCTGCTGTCCATCACCCCGGGAGGTTCCGCAGCGTCGGTAGCCCTTACCGAATCTACTCATAGGTGGCGTCACGAAGAAAACAAATTAAAAAACCCCTTTTAATCTGTTCCCGTAAGACGTCCTAAATATTGATCTGCACTACACCGGGCCCCACTACCGGCAGGCGCGGTCCACCCGTGACAAGGAAGGAGAAGAATCGCCTGTATCAACCGGAGTCCGCCGGCCGCGGTGAGTCAGAATTTGGCGTCACGAACAGGATACGAGCAGGCCCGTTACCAACGGGTCTGTTGTGCTTAAACTGGACTTTATTGTCTACAAGTGGACTTTGTTCGTCCCTAAAAGAACTTTCCCGCCTTTACACCATTGGGTCAAGATGGCGCCCAAGATGGCGTTCCCGCCACAAGAAGCCGCCACGTGAAGCCCAGGAGTGAGTCAACCCCCCCCTCATCGTGGGAGGGCCGAAGACAAAAGGCGCCAAACTCTTTGTCCGCCCTGATTGCTCGAATCAACCATGGGGGCGGACCCCAAAGACTTTTCCCACGATTGGACTACAAAAGCCCAGCGGAAATGGGAGTGTCATACATAGACACACCGACAGAGAGAGAAGACATCTTCACCAGCTCTACCAGAACGTCTTACCGGTTGATCGGGTGTGGTTTCCCTCCAAGAAGAATGGCCAGCATGAGACTCCAAGACCTGATGCGGGAGGTCGAGGCGGAGGCCAGAGCAGCCATCAGCCAACCGGGTCCGGATCCTGCCTTTACCATAGACGGCAGTCCCGACTTCTGGCTAGAGGCTCTACAAGACCTCCGGGTGCGGTTACTAGAGACAGTGGAATGGACGATCCGTAGCTGGAGCGCGACCCTAGGCAGACGACTACACCATGCGATGCAGCAGAGCCGACCGGGTGCAGCTTCTCCAAGCCCAGACGACGTCACCAGCTTCTCGACCGCCTCACCCTCGCCTACCACCTGTCCTGCTCCGTCACCTGAGCCAATAGACTGTGTCATTCCGGTGGAGGCCGCAACTCGACCCGTTCCAGCGACCAACATCGCAACCGATTCCGTTCTTGAGCCGGAGCTCATAACACGCTCCATGGAAGAACTCGATCTCTACCAGGTTCCACCTGTGGAACCCGCGACTAGTTTCCACACTACCGAGACTGTCGCTTGTTTCTCCCTTGAACCGGAGGCCTCCTCTGCAACTACAGAGGCCTACCTGGTAACCGGGATTGAAACACCTTTACCTGCGGAAACAGATGAAGAGGCAGGCAGCCTGGAAGCCCTGCAGGACGTCCCTACGGAAGGATCCGCAGCACCACCGCCCTGTTGTACAACGGAACAAGCTTCAACATCTCTCATCATCGAGCAGCCTGATGTGATCATCGAGGAAGAGGTCGGAGAGGATGACGACGAGACCCACAGCACCGCTGAGGATTTCGACACCGGGTTCGCTTGGGGAGACAACAAAGAACTTCCTTCCGGGCATACAGCTCGGGTACACTGGTCGGGTGCACTGCCGACACCTTCCCCTGTGCCGTTCCACCGGGTTCCGATACAGACAGCCCGCCAAGTTCAAGCTTCCCGCCAAACCACCAGCTCCATTACTCATCTTTACACCCCGAGCCGTAACGACGGAGATGTACGCCAGAGACGACGAGAGGAGTGGCAAGCCCGAGAACGTGCCAACATGGAGGCCCGTGCCGAGGCTCGCCGCCAGCCGCCGCTGCCTGATGAACTCCGCCGTGAAGGTAGAATTTCCACCTTTAACTTACATACCGGGTGGGGGTTCGCTTGGGAGGTGGGTTTGAATGAGGAGGTGTTTGTGGGGCGTCGGGACGTTGAGTCAAACTTGCCAAGAGGACATCCCGATCGCGACCTATACCGGGGCGATATTATCACCTACGAGCGCTATGCTTGTGCAGATGGGTGGTTCGCTATCCGGGTGCGCCATCACCCTCAGAGCCAGTGACTTTAAAACTTGAACTTCATCAATGACTCTGTCCCGTTAATCATTGACTGTGTGATCTCGCGGCTACAGCCTGGACTCTAGTTAAAGTACAGCCGACCGCCCGCCGGGTCCGCACAAAGTGATTACCTGTTTCTTTGCTTATATCACCAAAGCATATCTTTACCTGTTTTTCTATTTTAATAAAAGTGTGTCATATATGTATAAAAATGTAAAAACCTCTGTAATGTGAGTAGTTTGACGCTTGGGGACAAGCTGATTTAACCAAGGGGAGTGTGGCGCCCCGCAACGAGTGCGTCACAAGGGAGTATTGCAGCCGCAATATTCTCTTGACAAAGCAGTGCAATAGTTAACTCTGAGATCCAACCCAACATACAACACCTAGAACAGAGGACCAATCCTAGGTCCTGGTGGGTGGAGTGTTAGGGTAGTGAAGAGAACACAGTAATCTAGAACACAGAGAATAGTCTAGAACTTGAAGAGAGCAGACTAGAACTTGGAGAGGAGCGGGGCTCCGCACCCCGTGCGGGCCCCTGGGCCGTCACCGGTCGGGTGTCAGCACCTGAGGCCTTAACTACCGGGAATGGGCATTTCTACACGGGTTCCCAAAAGACTCCCGTGCCCACAACTTACAGCCGGTTCACTGGTACCGAAGCTGGCAGCAGTTCACCTCTGCCACGCGAACCAGCCCCGTGGAGGAGCAGCTTTATAGGAGCACCCCACCACCAGCCAGTTTCCAGTCGTCTAACCAGCGGTGTACCCACTGAGGGACCCAAGGCTCCCCAAAGAATCCAGAACGTACATCATGGATAGGGCATTGAAGCAGCCTCCCCGTACCCGACCTGGTATTCCTGGGCGACGCTGGCAAGAGAAGCTAAGGAGGTAGAAAGGAGGTACACTGCGGATCTCTGAGGAGCACTATCACTGCTAAGTCCACCCGGTCTTCTACTCAACCACTGTAAGCCATGTACTGCCTGCTGGTTACAGTAAAGAACCGTTGCAGAGGCTATATGTGTCCGTGTCTCCTTATGAACTGTCCGTCATGAACTAAAGGTAACCGCAGCTGCCGCACAACATCTTGAGCAGCTCCAGCCCCCGGGGATCACCGCTCAGCCTGTGGGGAGCGTAACATCTTGCTGCTGTCCATCACCCCGGGAGGTTCCGCAGCGTCGGTAGCCCTTACCGAATCTACTCATAGGTGGCGTCACGAAGAAAACAAATTAAAAACCCCTTTTAATCTGTTCCCGTAAGACGTCCTAAATATTGATCTGCACTACACCGGGCCCCACTACCGGCAGGCGCGGTCCACCCGTGACAAGGAAGGAGAAGAATCGCCTGTATCAACCGGAGTCCGCCGGCCGCGGTGAGTCACATGAGTGATGACTGTTCTGACCGAGTATGCGAAGGACAAGCTGTTAAGGTCCCGTCACACTTAGCGATGCTCTAGCGATCCCGACAATGATACGAGCTGGTAACGATCGCTGGAGCGTCGCTACGTGGTCGCTGGTGAGATGTCAAACAGTCGTATCTCACCAGCGACACAGCAATGATATGGTGGTCGTTGGGACCCTGTCACTCAGACCTGTAGTATAGAGGTTGTTAGTTGTTGTCCCCGTCAAACACACCGACGCATTCTGCCCAGCGGGAGCCCGACGAGAAAAAAATGGTCCATGACATTACTACACGACACAGCGAACTCAGAGCAGGAGCCTGGTCGCTGCTATGTGTCAAACGTAGCGAGATCGCTGCTGAGGTCATTCTTGCATCACAAAACTTGTGACTCAGCAGCGAAATCGCTAAAGGTACCGTTAGATGCTTCAACATCGTAACGATATCACTAACGATCTCGTGGTCACGCGGTTGTTAGGACAACGTTGGTGAGATGTCACATGTCTAGATATTGTGGACAACGCACCAACGATGTAGTGAGCAGGTACCGTTTGCACAACCCAGCGAACGATACTTGTTCATTGATGTGAATGGCCGAAGTCGTGAACGACATCGTTATCACGGTGTCACACTGACCAATGCAGCAGGTTGACTGACTGTGGATCGTCTGATTTGAGAACATGCTCTCAAATCTGCGATCAACACAACCCAACGATTTATCGTAACCATATCTCAGACTCACACGATACGAGGTAGTAACGATGTCACTTTAGCGACTCCAAACAGCATTTTGTGCAACTGCATCCAACCATAGCGGTATTATGCCTGATCCTCTACAGTTGCATCTGTTTCTTTTGCCTGATCCGTCGGAGAGTTGAAACTTTACATAGTACACGCTGTGAGGCACCGCCGGCATGATCCGCATGGCCGGGGTACATCACATGTAGGATCAGAGGATGATCCTGTGCACACTGGCCGGTTTTCCTGTGATGATAAAACTGTGTGAACCAACCTGAACACAATGAGGTTTCATGAGACTAATGAGTGGCAGTGAGAGTGGGATGAGATCGAGGAGTCCATGAGGAATAGGATGTAATGAGTGAGTGCTGACAACCCGGAACACAGGGAGTTAACCTGAGCTGTGTGACAGGCTGATTAACAGCAGCTGAGGGGGTGTGTCCATGTGGGAGTGGCTGGCACGATAAGAGCCGGCCACCTGAGTGATTGAGAGATGAATCCTGGAGGCTGAGATTGATGCTGGAAGCTGAGATTGATGCAGATGGAAGCTGAGACCAGCCAAGTGCAGAGCAGTCTAGAGGCTCTGAGTACATGATGGGAGCATGCTAGCTCCATGCCGGTGCCGAGGTCCGTGGTCGTGTCCGCACCTGGAGGGGGAAGCCGTGGTTGACCCGTGGACGCTAGACCGGACGTGGTTCACCTCACGTCCGGGAAGGAGCCTGTGGCGATGCCTGGTGGAACCTGTGACACAGGTAGCGAGACCCGGATCCGTGCCCGGTGAGAAAGCAGTTCCCGAGCGATAGTGTGAACTGTGCACCTTGTGTGCGTAAATCATGTTAGGCGAGTATAGACCGCCCTTGGGACCGACTCAGTGGAGTCCGTTAAAGGTCCTGATGAACCGGAATGTATGTAGCCCGTGGAGGCAATTGTATGTAGTGTGCCAGGCGGGCATAGACCGCCTTTGGGTCCGAGTCAGAGTACTCAGTTAAGGGACCCGATGAACTATGTGTATGAGGGCTTAAGTAATGGCCCTGAATGAGAGATGATGGCCTATATGTAAGACCCATGTATAAAGATGTGGGGAGAGAGTGACCCAGCGAGTATGGATGATGTTGGAGGCGTTCCGTCCTTGGGACGAGAGGGAGGCTTGCCCTGCTGCTTGCAGAGGGTACCCGTCCCTCAACCACGACCTCTAATGGTGTGGGTGTGCCTGTGGTGCCAGACACAGGGGTAATAGGGCTCCTAGTAGGTAACGGATGTAGAGGTTCCCGTGCACTATGGTTTGCCAGTCCCTGTAATGGGCCATGGAGGGGCCACAGTCCATGGATGTGGGCTGTGAGCAGGTGTGTGATCCATGGACGTTTGAATGATGGATCACATACGGTATGTAAGGACCCGGTCAGGCAGGATTCCTGACTAGGGGTGAATGTATATCATCATGCTGGGGTGACTAAAGCCAGGCGGCAGGTACCGCCATTGGGACCCACAGGGCCCGTTGAGGCGTATGTAACGAAGGTCAGAAGTAGGGGTTAAAAGGGCTCCTAGAGTGGGGACACCATGGTTGAACCATGTGGACTCTGACCGGGACGTAGGCGGAGATACGTCCTGGAAGGAGCCCCTTGGGGATACATGATATACCCGGTACTCAGGTTGCCAATCCCTGTTATGAACCCGGAAGGGTCCTCATCGTACTGTAACTTATGTATAGTGTAAGTACGCCGGAGGCCGTAGCCACCATGGGAGCTGTTAGTAGAGCTCCAATGGGGACAGAGATGGTTACAGGTCCCGGGTTACTATAAAACGTTATGTGCAATATAAGTGTTATGTGATGTTAAATGTAAATGTATGGTGTATTTATGTAAAGTGTTGTTAATCAATGTGATATGTGTCAAACATGCTACCCGGGTTATGTGATTAATATGTGAAAATAAACGGGTAGACATTGGTTAACCTTATAAACACGTGTTCTTGTCGTTTTGCAAGCGGGTTCCCCGGTTGCTGCCTCACAACGCCTAATGGGAGGGTGTTGGGAGGGTCTCTGGGCATGCTCAGTGTGAAAGCCGGATCCGATCCAATTGAAGCCCATTCTGTATTTGGCCACAGTGCGCCGCAATCGATGACATCAGGCTTTTAAACCAGCTGCAAAACCACAACATTGTGCGATGGGGGAGGAGGTCAAAATTACGCATTTGTAAGGATCTGACAGAAACTATATAACATTGCATGTGCCTGCGTCCCCATTCTAACTCTATGGAGACAGGCATGATCAGGTAGCATCAGATTTTCGCTGGATTAGGACGCTGGACAAAAAGATGCAAGTGTGAAACCACCCTAACAAAGTCCTGTTATTACAGCAGCCTGGGCACTGATTTCTGCAATACTCCAGCGTTGTGACCAATAAAGTGAAAGGACTGGTGTTTGCAGTGTGAAGCCAGCCTTACATTACACTTTAGTCAGGTTTTGTATTCCAAAACCAGGAGTGTCTCCAAAACCCAGAACATGTGTCAATCTTTCAATTACACTTTTTCTCTGCAAGTTCCTCTCCTGGTTTTGGAACACAAAACCGGACCTGATGTGACCGCAGTGTGAAGCCAGCCTAAGGCCCCTTTCACACTACTGTTATTTTCAAATTGCGGTAGGTTCAGCAGATTTACCGCATCTGCCACTTAACGGCCGCACTTGCGGCTCACTTGCAGCATGCCCCATGCATTGTCTATGGGGCTTGCGGCAGGTGCGGCAAGTGCGGTGTAGCCACGGTTCCGGCAGTTGCGGCCTCGAAAAACAATTGCAATCAGCAGCACCCGTGACGTTTAGGCGATATCGTTCACGATCTCGTAGCGTGCAACGGGGCCTTTAGTGTGATGGGGGCTTTAGGCTAGGTTCACATTTACGCACCATTTGCGCTGTGAATGCAGCATCCCTGACTGCAGCAAAACGCAGGCGCTATGTGTTACTATGTATAACATGGGAACGCATAGTGCCTGTGTGTGGCTGCTTTCAAGTTTTATGTGCATGACTAACGCGAAATGTTGTATTTTTTTGTGTGTGGCTGTGTGCTTGTTTTATACGCAAGCAGACAGCCGCGCACAAAAAATGAATGGGAGTGCATCTGTGCACATTGCCATCTGCTGGTGAGAGCTCAGACGCAGCGGAAGATGATGTCAGAGGTCATCCCCAGGTAAATCCTTTCCTGGCGTTCTTTCCTCTTCTAATTCCTCCCGGCCGCCGCCACTGATGTCCAGCGGCGGCGGCTGGGAGGAGGACGTCAGCAGCGGTGAAGAAGGAGATCAGTGGCAGCCGAGAGGAGGAGATCTCCGCCGCTGATCTCAGCCTCCCAGCCGCCGAGACCACTGATTGGGTGGCTGAGCGACTCACAATGACATTTTCATGTGAACACATGTTGACATGAAAATGTTTGCGTTCGGCACCGCGTAACGCAAATGTGAACCTAGCCTTAGTGACACTACTCCCCTGGAACTACAAGTATCTATGGAGTGCCAGTTTGTCTCCAGCTACTGTAGAACTACAAGAACCAGCATACATACACCTGGTTCATTAGTGCTAGAGAGCCACAAGGGTCAGACTAGAAGACATGAGTGATGACTGTTCTGAGCAGTGTCAGACTGGTGGCAGGGGCCCTCATATTGTTCCTGGGGGCCACTGATCATCTACATACATATACTATTCACAAATGTACTCATGCTTCTATATAATAATATACTGGGTAGTTGGATTAGATGCCTTCTTTATCTGTACATAGCAAAACAAGTTGTGTCAACTACTGATGATGTTCGGGAGGTAAGTGACATATTACTGCAGAGGCCCACCGGAGGATTCTCCAGTGTGCCAGTCCTGGTCCTGAGTATGTGAAGGAGTAGGACAAGCTGTTAGAGACTAACTCCTCATCAGTCCTGGAAGTGCCAAACAGTTTGCCTCCAGCAACTGTAGAACTACAAGTGCCAGCAGCATATTCAGAGATTCCACAAATGAGAAACACAGATAAAGCTTAAACCAAGAAGAGGACTGGATAAAACTAATGGTGGCTTTACACGCTTCAATCGCGATCCGATATCGCAGTTCAATGGCGCGGGAGCGCGCAATTAGTGCACGTTCCTCCCGCATCGCATTGAATGTTTAGACGCTGCGATATCGGATTACAACGTCCGTGCGATGTCGCCGCCTCCCAACCCAGGATCGCATAGTTAACATGGGAGTGAATGGGTGACGTTTGAAATCGCATCGTAGTTGGGCGTTTACACAGCACGATCCGGCTTCAATCGCTATGCAATATCGGGGCATTGAATAGTACGCTCATTCAATCCCCGATATCGCATTGACATCGTGCCTGCATCGTATTGGACGTTCACACCATACAACGCAGGCACGATTTCGGCTCCGACGATTGAACCACGTGACTTTTGATTGAAATCGTACTACGATATCGCAACGTGTAAACCCGCCATAACAGCAAAGCTCAGCAAGTGTCAGAATCACGAGGATTGTCTGCAGATGGTAAACATCACCCACCCAAGTGCCCTGGTACCTGCCCAGCTGTGTGCCCAGCACAGGAGGAGGGTGGAGGAGAGGGGGTGAGAGGCTTCAGGCTCTGCAGTGATTGGGGTGATTGTGTCCCTCCAGGCTCCATACCTCCTCCCCTCTGTAGCCGCCTGGGTCAGGGCCGGCTCCAGGTTTTTGTGGGCAAAACAGTCTCAGTGGGCCCCTTTAACACATACTATGATTCATGAATATAATATAAGAAGCTGCAGGCTGTGTATATGTAATATAGAGGCTCCTGGGTGGGCTGTATACAGTTGTGGTCAAAAGTATTGACACCCCTGCAATTCTGTCAGATAATACTCAGTTTCTTCCTGAAAATTATTTCAATCACAAATTCTTTGGTATTATTATCTTCATTTATTTTTGTGTTAAATGAACAAAACACAAAAGAGAATGAAGCAAAAAGTAAAACATTGATCATTTCACACAAAACTCCAAAAATGGGCCAGACAAAAGTATTGGCACCCTCAGCCTAATACTTGGTTGCACAACCTTTAGCCAAAATAACTGCGATCAACCGCTTCCGGTAACCATCAATGAGTTTCTTATAATGCTCTGCTGGAATTTTAGACCATTCTTCTTTGGCAAACTGCTCCAGGTCCCTGATATTTGAAGGGTGCCTTCTCCAAATTGCCATTTTTAGATCTCTCCACAGGTGTTCTATGGGATTCAGGTCTAGACTCATTGCTGGCCACCTTAGAAGTCTCCAGTGCTTCCTCTCAAACCATTTTCTAGTGCTTTTTGAAGTGTGTTTTGGGTCATTGTCCTGCTGGAAGACCCATGACCTCTGAGGGAGACCCAGCTTTCTCACACTGGGCCCTACATTATGCTGCAAAATTTGTTGGTAGTCTTCAGACTTCATAATGCCATGCACACGGTCAAGCAGTCCAGTGCCAGAGGCAGCAAAGCAACCCCAAAACATCAGGGAACCTACGCCATGTTTGACTGTAGGGACCGTGTTCTTTTCTTTGAATGCCTCTTTTCGTCTCCTGTAAACTCTATGTTGATGCCTTTGGCCAAAAAGCTCTACTTTTGTCTCATCTGACCAGAGAACATTCTTCCAAAACGTTTTAGGTTTTCTCAGGTAAGTGTTGGTAAACTCCAGCCTGGCTTATTTATGTCTCAGGGTAACAAGTGGGGTCTTCCTAGATCTCCTACCATACAGTCCCTTTTCATTCAGACGCCAATGGATAGTACGGGTTGACACTGTTGTACCCTCGGACTGCAGGGCAGCTTGAACTTGTTTGGATGTCAGTCGAGGTCTTTATCCACCATCCGCACAATCTTGCGTTGAAATCTCATCAATTTTTCTTTTCCGTCCACATCTAGGGAGGTTAGCCACAGTGCCATGGGCTTTAAACTTCTTGATGACACTGCGCACGGTAGACACAGGAACATTCAGGTCTTTGGAGATGGACTTGTAGCCTTGAGATTGCTCATGCTTCCTCACAATTTGGTTTCTCAAGTCCTCAGACAGTTCTTAGGTCTTCTTTCTTTTCTCCATGCTCAATGTGGTACACACAAGGACACAGGACAGAGGTTGAGTCAACTTTAATCCATGTCAACTGGCTGCAAGTGTGATTTGGTTATTGCCAACACCTGTTAGGTGCCACAGGTAAGTTACAGGTGCTGTTAATTACACAAATTAGAGAAGCATCACATGATTTTTCTAATGGTACCTTTACACGCAGCCACAGGAAGGTAGAAACAGCCAGGCATCGGACACAATTGTGCCTGTTGCCATGAAAACACATTGAAGTGGCTGCGTGTAATTCAGGAATTTCCTTCATGTGTCTTGCAGATACCTGAATTACACGCCGCCACTTCGTGGTGTTTTCATTGCAACAGGCACAATTGTGTCCGATGCCTGGCGGTTTCTACCTTCCTGTGCCTGCGTGTAAAGGTACCATTACAGTGCCAGTACTTTTGTCCACCCCCTTTTTATGCTTGGTGTGAAATTATATCCAATTTGCCTTTAGGACAATTATTTTTTCATTAAAGACAAATTAAATGAAGATAATAATACCAAAGAATTTGTGATTGTAATCATTTTCAGGAAGAAACTGAGTATTATCTGACAGAATTGCAGGGGTGTCAATACTTTTGGCCACAACTGTATATAATATAGAGGCTGTTCAGGGTTGTATATATAATATGGAGAATGCCGGGCTGTATATATAATATAGAGGCTGCGGGCTATATATATTATTTGGAGGCTGTGCTGGGCTATATATCCTATTTGGAAGCTGTTCTGTATATATAATATGGAAGCTGTGCTTGACTATATATATATTATTTGGAGGCTGTGCCGGGCTGTACATATTATTTGGAAGCTGTGGCAGCCCAGCAGCAGCCTCCAAATAATATATCCAGCCCAGCACATCCTCCAAATAATATATATAGTCCAGCACAGCTTCCATATTATATATACACCACAACAGCAGTCTCCATATACCTCAACAGCAGCCTCCATATACCGCCAGCACAGCCTCCGTATACCCCAGCACAGCCTCTATATACAGTCAGCACAGCCTCTATATACAGTCAGCACAGCCTCTATATACAGTCAGCACAGCCTCTATATACAGTCAGCACAGCCTCTATATACAGTCAGCACAGCCTCCATGGTACATATAATCCCCCATCCTGCTGCACACAGTAAAAAACTGATCATACTCCCCTTCCATCCGCTCCCCCGGGGCTATGTCCTCCTCAGATTCTTCCCCACCACATCCTTATAGCAGCAGCTCCTGGGACTGTGGAGATTCCTCCTTCCTGCACCACTATGATGAGTTGGCAGGGTGATGACTCATCACTCTGCTACAGTAGGCAAAGGTGGAATCTCCACTGCTCCCTGGAGCCAGCACAGCTGCATCCCATGCAAATTAGCCATGTGCACTGGGAGGTTAGCAGCGCACTCAGCTTCTTGCTGAGTCTGCCTGATGTGCCCCATTCTACACAGGAAAACACGGAAGGTAAATGTCATTACACAGGAAAGCGAGGTAGTGCGGCATGGAAACAGCTCCCCTGGAGCACCGGCTCAAAGGTTCCGCATCACTCGGGTCCGCCGTGCTGGGGGCGCAGATCAGAGCGGGCCGGCTGCTGAGTAGTGATGTGTCGTTCGCGAACGATCCGACACATTGAGCCGGCTCTTTCATGTGACTGATAAGAGCCGACTCTTCACAGTGAACGAGCCAGAGAGCCGTGTTTTTTTTTTTTGTTTTTTTTTTTACCCTCTGCTGGCAGCTTTATTAAGCCTGACTGTGACTGGGAGGAGCAGCCAGGAGATAAGTGAGCTAACACTGGAAGTGTAAACAAAGTTTCCAACACATGGCGTGAAGCCCCTTCTCCCAATTAAAGCTATACACACATTGTTTTGTTCCTTAGGGCAGTAGGCACAAGACCAGCAGCATGTTTATGGGTTAAGTTTCCCTGACCTTATCTGGCATATGGGATGTGTAGGAGGACTGGACTCAGCTTGTTTATTATCATTGATCATCTTCTCAGTCTTTAGTCAGGAGGACACTGCAGGGGGAGAATAGACCTGTTGTTGGGTAAGTAATATGATTTTAGGCAAAATGGGGAGAGATATAGGTGCAGCTTCAATAATTGTATATAGAGACAGTGTAATAGGAAGTCAGCACATAGTGCCCAGTGGAGTTGGCCTACTGACATCCAGGACTGGTGTTTAACCCCTTAAGTTTTTTTTTCTGGTATAAAAAAAAGAGAAAATTTTTAACAAAATGTTCTGTCTCCATCTCTTCAATGTTTAGTGGAAGGCGCTGTGTGTGTGTGTATATATCATGTGTGTGTATATATCATATGTGTGTGTATTTATCATATGTGTGTGTATTTATCATATGTGTGTGTATTTATCATATGTGTGTGTGTGTATATATATAGTGTGTGTGTATATATCATATGTGTGTGTGTATATATCATATGTGTGTGTGTATATATCATATGTGTGTGTGTATATATCATATGTGTGTGTGTATATATCATGTGTGTGTGTATATATCATGTGTGTGTATATATCATGTGTGTGTATATATATATAGTGTGTGTGTGTGTATATATAGTGTGTGTGTGTATATATAGTGTGTGTGTGTATATATATAGTGTGTGTGTGTATATATAGTGTGTGTGTGTGTATATATCATATGTGTGTGTGTATATATATCATGTGTGTGTATATATCATGTGTGTGTGTATATCATGTGTGTGTGTATATATCATGTGTGTGTGTATTTATATGTGTGTATATATCATGTGTGTGTATATATATCGTGTGTGTGTATATATCGTGTGTGTGTGTACAGTATGTGTGTACAATGTGTGTAGTATGTACAGTGTATGTTGCACATACAGTGACATAGCACAGTAATTGCAACCTTTATATTTAAGAATTAGGACTGACACATATCAGAGCATTTACTAATAAGGACATGTACAAAAAACACCACATACTAGAAAGCAATAAAAGTTGAGAATACAAATGAGGAGCGAGGGGCCTGTTCAGAAGAGCTGACAATCTGAGGAAACAATAATGCTAATAAACAGTCTTTACTGCTTCACTAGATACATACAGAGGTGTAGAATAAGGTTCTCACTGTACAGGGGAGGTTCTGTATTCATCACAGGTTGTAGCAGAGGATTATTGTAAAAAAGAGCCGTTTTTTGAGCCGAAAGAGCCGGCTCATCAAAAAGAGCCGGACTGCCCATCACTACTGCTGAGGGCTCCGGTCACTGGCGTTCCTCAGCCCCGCCTGCTCCCTCCTCCTGCCCGGTACTGAAACACCCGGGACTACCGCCCAGACACTCGGCACACGAGGGACAGACAGACAGATAATTGATATAGATAGACCTCCAGCTGTCCCGGTCTGATAACTTTATCCCAGGGTAGTGGATACATTTTAAATAAATGTAAAAAAATTAAAAATGAAATGTAAAAAATAGTGATCATTGCTCCCGGAATATTTAAGCAGCCACAGCTCACACTCTATAGGCTAGAGATTGGCTTTGGCCTAGATTTGAACCCAAGTTCTCAAGGTGCAGGGTGAAGACCATACCACTGAGCTACAATCATCATACGCACTGCCATCAGCCTAGTGCATCAGCAGCGCCATCAACAGCAGCATATCACCACAACAGCAGCACTATCACCATCAGCACCATAATCCGCAACGCCATCACCAGCAGTGTCATCACCACTATCACAGCAGCGCATCAGCCACAGCACCATCACCATCACGCCTCACCACAGACCATCAGCCTCAGCCATCCAGCAGTGCATCACCACTATCACTAGCAGCGCCATCAGCCACAGCACCATCACCATCAGCCGCAGAGCCATCAGCCTCAGCGCCATTATCAGCAGTGCCATCACCACTATCACTAGCAGCGCCATCAGCCACAGCACCATCCATCAGCCGTCAGCCGCAGAGCCATCAGCCTCAGCGACATCATCAGCAGTGCCATCACCACTATCACTAGCAGCGCCATCAGCCACAGCACCATCACCATCAGCGCCATCAGCCGCAGAGCCATCAGCCTCAGCGCCATTATCAGCAGTGCCATCACCACTATCACTAGCAGCGCCATCAGCCACAGCACCATCACCATCAGCGCCGTCAGCCGCAGAGCCATCAGCCTCAGCGCCATCATCAGCAGTGCCATCACCACTATCACTAGCAGCGCCATCAGCCACAGCACCATCACCATCAGCGCATCAGCCGCAGAGCCATCAGCCTCAGCGCCATTATCAGCAGTGCCATCACCACTATCACTAGCAGCGCCATCAGCCACAGCACCATCACCATCAGCGCCGTCAGCCGCAGAGCCATCAGCCTCAGCGCCATCATCAGCAGTGCCATCACCACTATCACTAGCAGCGCCATCAGCCACAGCACCATCACCATCAGCGCCATCAGCCGCAGAGCATCAGCCTCAGCGCCATTATCAGCAGTGCCATCACCACTATCACTAGCAGCGCCATCAGCCACAGCACCATCACCATCAGCGCCGTCAGCCGCAGAGCCATCAGCCTCAGCGACATCATCAGCAGTGCCATCACCACTATCAGTAGCAGCGCCATCAGCCACAGCACCATCACCATCAGCGCCATCAGCCGCAGAGCCATCAGCCTCAGAGCCATTATCAGCAGTGCCATCACCACTATCACTAGCAGCGCCATCAGCCACAGCACCATCACCACAGCGCCATCAGCCGCAGAGCCATCAGCCTCAGCACCTTTATCAGCAGTGCCATCACCATCAGCACCATCACCAGCAGCGCCATCAGCCGCAGAGCCATCAGCCTCAGCGCCATTATCAGCAGTGCCATCACCACTATCACTAGCAGCGCCATCAGCCACAGCACCATCACCAGCAACGCCATCAGCCGCAGAGCCATCAGCCTCAGCGCCATTATCAGCAGTGCCATCAGCCACAGCACTATCACCAGCAGCGCCATCAGCCGCAGAGCCATCACCCTCAGCACCTTTATCAGCAGTGCCATCACCATCAGCACCATCACCAGCAGCGCCATCAGCCGCAGAGCCATCAGCCTCAGCGCCATTATCAGCAGTGCCATCACCATCAGCACCATGACCAGCAGCGTCATGACCAGCAGCTCTGCCACAGTGCCATCACCATCAGATGCAGCGCCATTAAAAGCAGCACCATCAACCACAGCGCCATCACCAGCAGCACCAACTACAAATAACCCTATAGGGGTGTT
Source organism: Allobates femoralis (assembly GCA_033576535.1). Lineage (NCBI taxonomy): Eukaryota > Metazoa > Chordata > Amphibia > Anura > Aromobatidae > Allobates > Allobates femoralis. Next base: position 80,126 of record JARQOC010000196.1, on the reverse strand, counting down.
CCAACCACAAATCCCTCTATAGGAGTGTGCCACCCACAAATACCCCTATAGGACTGTGCCAACCACAAATACACTTGTAGGAGTTTGCTAACCACTAAAACCCCTGTAGGAGGGTGCCAGACAGAAATACAACTATAGAAGTGTGCCAACCACAAATAGCCCAGCATGAGTGTGTCAATCACAAATACCCTTGTAGGAGTGTGCCAATCAGAAATGCTCCTGTAGGAGTGTGCCAGCCACTATATTTTTATAAGAATATGCCAATCAAACAAATCCAAAGTAGGAGTTTACCAGACACTATGCGCCATAGCAGTATGCCAACCACAATACCTCAATAAGGAATTGCCATCCACAAATACCTATGTAGGAATGTGCCACCCTATTTGTGGGATTGTGCCACATACAACTGCCCTATATCAGTGTACTAGCAACAAATAACCTGTTAAGCAATCGTCCACATTTGTTGGATTTGCTGTGGGATTTCTTGGGCAAAACCTGTTAGAAAAATGCTGTGGATTTCCTGCACATGCCACTCAGTATACAGTATTTGAAAGAAAATGTGACTTTTCTGTTCAGAAAATCCAAATGGAAATTCCACAGCGTACACGACCTATATACCAGCTATATGTGCAGTGTGGACGGCACAGACACCTCTATAACAGCGGCATGAAGAAATATCTTGTTAAGGCTAGGGTCACACTAGCGTCAGCCTTTTGGCCGACAAATCCGTTTAAAACTTAGAATTCTGCAGCCTGAGCGCATAGCATTAACGTTCTGTAACGCTGTGCTTAGGCTGCAAAATTCTAAGTTTTAAACGGATTTATCGGCCAAAAGACTGACGCTAGTGTGACCTAGCCTTAACATGTATTTTGTAGCCCACAAACATGGGAAAACAGCTTCCACAGTTTTGCAATATTGGTGATGTATATTGAAAATATGAGGAGTGTAAAAATGGTCCATGAATCCAGGCCATGGAGTTCTGCCATGCTTGCCAACATTTACAGCGACAATTGCCAGTAAGACTGAAAAGTGCCCAGTTTTGTGTATTTGCAGCATAAACGTCACTGCTTTCATGATCCTGGTGACTAGATTGTCCTTCTAAAGTCAGGGCTATTAACAAACCACTACCTACCTTTTGCTGCTTTCATTTTATTATTATTATTATTATTAATTTATATAGCGCCATTATATTCCAAGGCGCTTTACATGCTAAAAAGGGCAGACTAGGACAAGTAACATAGTAACAATACAAGTAACAATAAATGTTGACAATTCGGTCATACAGATACAAGAGGGGAGAAATCCTGTCCACAAAGGCTCACAGTCTACGAGGGGCGGGTGGGGATACAGTGGGAGGGGGAAATTCCAGTCATGAGGCGGTGTGGTGGACCGGGTCTTATTGCAGGTGGTAGGCTTGGCGGAACAGGTGGGTTTCAGGCTTCTTTTGAAGGTTCCCAGGGTAGGAGAATGTCTGATGTGTTGGGGCAGTGAGTTCCAGAGTCTGGGTGAAGCACGGGAGAAATCCTGTATGCGGTTGTGCGAAGAAGAGATGAGGGGGGAGTAGAGGAGAAGCTCTTGGGAGGATCGCAGGTTGTGTGAGGGTAGGTATCGGGAGACCATGTCAGAGATGTATGGAGGGGACAGGTTGTGAATGGCTTTGTATGTCATGGTTAATGTTTTAAACCGGGATCTCTGGGAAGTAGGGAGCCAGTGAAGGGCTTGGCAGAGGGGGGAGGCAGGGGAGTAGCGGGGAGACAGATGGATTAGGCGGGCAGCGGAGTTCAAGATAGATTGGAGAGGTGCAAGGGAGGTATTGGGGAGGCCGGTGAGCAGGAGGTTGCAGTAATCGAGGCGGGAGATGATGAGAGCGTGAATAAGGGTTTTAGCAGTGTCGTGGTCAAGGAAAGTGCGAATCCTATAGATGTTTTTGAGCTGGAGTCGGCAGGAGGTGGCGAGGGCCTGGATGTGGGGCTTGAAGGAGAGGGAAGAGTCAAGGATAACCCCGAGGCACTTGGCATGGGGGACTGGAGAGAGAGAGCAGTCGTTGACGACGATGGATAGGTCAGGTAGTGAGGGAGAGCGTCTTGGGGGGAAGACTATGAACTCAGTTTTGTCCATGTTCAGCTTAAGGAAGCGAGCAGAGAAGAAGGATGAGATGGCGGACAGGCAGTGTGGAATTTTGGATAGAAGGGAGGCGATGTCAGGACCAGACAGGTAGATTTGGGTGTCGTCGGCGTAGAGGTGGTACTGGAGGCCATGGGACTCAATGAGTTGCCCTAGGCCTAGAGTGTAGATTGAGAACAGTAATGGTCCAAGAACCGAGCCCTGAGGGACCCCGACAGATAGGGGGTAGGGCGAGGAGGATGTGTGGGAGTGGGTGACGCTGAAGCTGAGTCGGTCCGTTAAGTATGAGGAGATCCAAGAGAGGGCAAGGTCCGTGATGCCAAGAGATGCCAGGATCTGTAGTAGAAGGGAGTGGTCAAGTGCAGGCGGCTGACAGGTCGAGGAGGAGGAGAACAGAGTAGTGGCGCTTGCTTTTGGCAGTCAGTAGGTCATTTGTGACTTTGGTCAGGGCTGTTTCAGTGGAGTGGAGGGGTCGGAAGCCAGATTGCAGGCGGTCAAAGAGGGAGCAGGAGGAGAGGTGAGAGGACAGCTCAGAGTGGACATGCTGTTCAAGTAGTTTAGAGGCAAAAGGGAGGAGAGATATAGGGCGGTAGTTGGAGACAGTTGTGGGATCGAGGGAGGGTTTTTTGAGGATGGGTGTGATCAAGGCGTGTTTGAAGGCTGAGGGGAAGGTGCCGGTGGTGAGTGATAGGTTGAAAAGATGAGTTAGAACATTTTGAACATTACCTCTATACCAGGGGTGAACAATCTGTGGCCTAAGGGCTACATGGGTACTATGCCATTCTGTGAGGTCCCATCCATGTGAACACATGACTGCCTGCCTTTGTCAGGTGGCTGCATACAAGGATTTGACACACCCACTCCAGGGCCGGGGAAGACTCAGGAAACGGGCGGTTACTCGTCCTTGTCCACCTCCTTTTGTTTCTTTTCATGGGGACAGATGGGGGCCGAGACCCGGTCCTGTGACCCTGGCGGTGTCATTTAAAATAAATGGGGAATGATGACAGGGAAAGTCTGAGGGGATAAGGGGGTATTCGTGACGCCACCTGCGGTATGTGGCCAGGGTGGCCGCCGCTGCTTGAGAACCTCTATGGACTGTGACCAGCAGCTTGGATGGTTTTGCTCCCCCCAGGGCAGCGGGATAGAGGAGTAAGTCTGTACCTTGGCAGATGTTCAGTGGAACGTCGGTACCCCGGTGTTTCATGCGGTCTCTGCGGACGGTGGTCGCTGTTCAAGAATGTCACCCACACACCACAGCTGCACTTCCGTTACTTTTACTTGGTGTTTCAACATGGCCGTCGGGTACGTCTCTTGCCAGGCTCTAGTTCAGCATTGTCTCCAGGACCAGGTTGGTGTTACTGAGCCTCATTTGGTGCCTTCTGTATCTCTTATGTGGCGCTCCCGATGGTCAGGCATCACACCGGGGTTATTACACTCATAAAAGCAGTGTAATTTTCCCCAACTGCAAGTGAATGTTAGGCTTTTGGGAGGGACCCATTCCTGCACTCCTACACTAGAGTAGTGGTGGAAGGTTACTCCTGAGAGGGATATAGTCACCTCTAGGGGGAGTAGTAAAAGAAGAGAAGGAGGAGAGGTGTGGAGCGAGGTGGAAGGTCGGACAGGACAGCTCCACACTGGTCCTGAGAAAGGGAGAGGGTCCTGAGGGGATCCTGGAAGAGGGTGCCTGACGAGGGAGTCTGGGCCCTAGGAGAAAGGGGGAATCTCAGCGGGGAGTGGCCATACTCCAAGGAATTCCCCAGTCTAAACATGGGAACGCCGGAACCGAGGACACGGTCAGAGTCCACCTCTGGATCTTCAACCGGCTGTTGTGGTCCGTTTATCGCCACAGCACCCTGCCACCGGAGCGGTCCACCTACTTCCTTGCTGAGAGGTAGGGGAGCCCCTAAAGCCCCTTCAAGGACTAATGGGTCTGGACTAATTCTAGGTGGGTAAGAAAGGACGTAGGTTCGTTAACGAAGGCATACTGCGGGTACCTCCATACCGCATGACATTCACTTGCAGTCACCCGTAGAGCTACCTGTCTGTATACCATTATTCTGATGAACTGTGGACTTGTATGCTGATGAACATAGTTTACAGTAAAGTACCTGGGAGAGTGACTTTGCTTCCGTGTCTTTGTGCTACCAAAACTCAACCTTTTGCTTACAGCAACGCTGCCCCGGAGGACCAGCTCCACCTGTAGGGAGCTTTGCCATCCTTGCCGCAATACCATCGCCCTCCGGAGGATTGTGGCGGCGCTGGTGATCCATCACCAGGTACTACAGGTGGAGTCACGAGACAACAACTCTTTTCCCTTGTACATAACCCTCTTTGAAGTGTCACCCAGGCCATGGGCTCAGGCACCGCTACCAGTGACATCCCCGTGAACCCCTCTGAGCCTGATACCCGAGTACCCCCTGGGCCTAGGGCTCGACACTTACTGGGTGTTCTGTCTCTGGTGGGTCTACGTTCTCTCTCTCAACGATATAAGGGATAGTTCTCTTCTGAGGTGAGCAAGTCGTTGCTCTGCCCCCACAGGCTCTCAATGCTCTCCACAGCACAGAGCTCAAGTATTAATGGCCACGGGTGCATTTGTGTCCCGGGCGCCAATAGGTTCCTCTCCCGGGCACTGCCTCTAGTTTGGCTACCTTCCCCAAGTTGTGTCGGGAGGTTGGACACAGCTCCCATTAGAAGTCTGAGGCCTCCGGTTCAACGGTTCGGGCGTGCAGCATTTGCATCGTGTTCAGGGCCGCGTCCCTGTGCTGTCCACCAGCCCCTCTGTCTCCTCAGATTCGAGCGTACAGGGGATCGGTGTCTCTTCCGCACCCCTAGGGCTCTTCTCTTCTTCCACCCTTCTGGTCTCTCCCGCCTGGGGCGACCGTGGTCATGCTCCAAGCCCCGGCAGCTGGCACTACACCGACTCTGTACCCTCCTGTTGCTGCTTCCTCCACCACGTACTACATAGTAACATAGTAACATAGTTTTTAAGGTTGAAGGAAGACCTTAAGTCCATCTAGTTCAACCCATAGCCTAACATGTTGATCCAGAGGAAGGCAAAAAAATAAACATGTGGCAACACTAAGGTCCACATTAGGGAAAAAAAATTCCTTCCTGACTCCAGATATGGCAATCAGACTAATTCCCTGGATCAACGCCCTATCAAAGAATCTAGTATGTATAACTGGTAATATAGTTTTTAAGAAAGGCCTTCTTAAATGTTAGTAGTGAGTCACTCATTACAACATCATATGGCAGAGAGTTCCATAGTCTCACTGCTCTTACAGTAAAGAATCCGCGTCTGTGATTATGATTAAACCTTCTTTCCTCCAGAGTAGAGGATGCCCCCTTGTCCCAGTCTCAGGCCTAAGAGTAAAGAGATCATTAGAAAGGTCTCTGTACTGTCCCCTCATATATTTATACATTATTATAAGATCACCCCTAAGCCTTCGTTTTTCCAAGCTAAATAACTCCAAGTGTAATAACCTGTCTTGGTATTGCAGACCCCTCAGTCCCCTAATGACTTTTGTCGCTCTTCTCTGGACCCGCTCTAGTTCAGCTATGTCTTTCTTATGCACCGGAGACCAGAATTGTACACAGTATTCTAAGTGTGGTCGCACTAGTGACTTGTATAGAGGTAAAATTATGTTCTCCTCATGAGCATCTATGCCTCTTTTAATGCATCCCATTATTTTATTTGCCTTTGCAGCAGCTGCCTGACACTGGCCACTAAATGTGAGTTTGTCATCTACCCATACACCCAGGTCTTTTTCAGTGACAGTTTTGCCCAGTGTTTTACAATTAAGCACATAATTATACATTTTATTTCCTCTGCCCAAGTGCATGACTTTACATTTATCCCCATTAAAGCTCATTTGCCATTTATCAGCCCAAGCTTCTAGTTTACATAAATCCTCCTGTAATATAAAATTGTCCTCCTCTGTATTGATTACCCTGCAGAGTTTAGTGACATCTGCAAATATTGAGATTCTACTCTGTATGCCCCCTACAAGGTCATTAATAAATATGTTAAAAAGAAGTGGGCCCAATACTGACCCCTGTGGTACCCCACTGTTAACTGTGACCCATTCTGAGTGTGTTCCATTAATAACCACCCTTTGTTTCCTATCACTAAGCCAGTTCTTAATCCACTTACACATATTTTCCCCTATCCCCATTGCCCTCATTTTATGTATCAAACTTTTGTGTGGCACCATATCAGAAGCTTATGAAAAGTCCATATACACCATGTCCACTGCATTTCTTTGGTCCAGTCCAGAACTTACTTCTTCATAGAAGCTTATCAGATTAGTTTGACAGGAACGGTCCCTCATAAAACCATGTTGATATTGGGTCATGAGGTTATTTTTCTTCAGATACTCCAGTATAGCATCTCTTAGAAAACCCTCTAGGATTTTACCCACAGTAGAGGTTAAGGATAATCTATCTGTATCCCATAAAATGGCTTTGAAAGATTTACAGTCAAATCCCAATCTACTATATAATCTATCTACTATATAATTGCCTAGAATTCTACTTCCTGTCACAACACAACTTCCTCCGTGGCTTTGTCCGGAGATAAATGTCCGGAGATAAATAAAAGGGGCCATCCCCAACCAGTTCTTAAAGGAGCGGACCCCAACCACGTCTTAAAGGGGCGGACCCCAACCACTTCTTAAAGGGGCGGACCGCAACCACTTCTTAAAGGGGCGGACCCCAACCACCTCTTAAAGGGGCGGAACCCCAACCACTTCTTAAAGGGGCGGACCCCCAACCACTTCTTAAAGGGGCGGACCCCCAAATACTTCTTAAAGGGGAGGACCCCAACCACTTCTTAAAGGGGCGGACCCCAACCACTTCTTAAAGGGGCGGACCCCAACCACGTGTTAAAGGAACAGTCCCCAAGAACTTCTTAAAGGGGCTGTCCATAACCACTTCTTAAAGGGGCGGACCCCAACCACGTGTTAAAGGAACAGTCCCCAAGAACTTCTTAAAGGGGCTGTCCATAACCACTTCTTAAAGGGGCGGACCCCAACCACTTCTTAAAGGGGCGGACCCCAACCACGTGTTAAAGGAACAGTCCCCAAGAACTTCTTAAAGGGGCTGTCCATAACCACTTCTTAAAGGGGCGGACCCCAACCACTTCTTAAAGGGGCGGACCCCAACCACGTGTTAAAGGAACAGTCCCCAAGAACTTCTTAAAGGGGCTGTCCATAACCATGTCTTAAAGGAGTGGAAAAGCCAGCTAAATGCATTTCACTTTAAACCAAAATTGATGTGATGTATAAGGGTGCATCCTCACGATAAGGAGACGCAGCGTCTTTGCGCTGCGTCCAAAACGCTGCGTAGTACAGGACTAGCATAGTGGATGGGATTTCAAAAAATCCCATCCTCACTATGAGTAACCCGTCCGCAGCGTCTTTGGAGCTGCGGTGTGGGTTGTCAGGAGTCCGCTCCTCCGCAGCATGTTCATTTCATGCTGCAGAGTCGGAAGCGGCTCCCATCGGGTGACTGCAGGGAGAAGCCGCCCTGCACCCGCCGCAAACTGTGAGTACAGGGCGGCTGCAGTCTCCCTGCGGCCACCCGCGGCTTCCCTCAGGTCCGGAGGAAAAGCACCCGGGAGAAAAGTGACTTTTGCCTGAACTTGTCCCCGTTGCAGTAACGCTGCCCCGGAGGTCCAGCCCTACCTGTAGAGGACTTTGCCAATCTTGCCACATTACCATCTATCTCCGGCGGACTGTGGCGGCGCTGGTGACCCCTCACCAGAAACTACAGGTGGCGTCACGACAACTGTACATAGATAATCCCCTGTAAATATATCCCTTTTCAAAGAAGTACACGGGATCAGGCGCAGCCACCACTCCCCGTGACGCAGGAGCGTTAACCCATTGGAGCCCGATACCCAAGTACCCCAAAGCCTGGGGCTTGACACAAATATGGCGCCCAAAGACTGTACCGGCCCATTGCCCAGAACCACCAGCGGTGCTGCAGCCGCCTGAACCATCTGAAACCGATGACATATCGTTGCCGCTACTCTTATCGCCCACCGCCAATGCACACACCTGGGTGTCCAAAGATGGCAGTAGCCTGAGTAATTGCGCATGTGTGCTCTGGGTACACACATGGCAGTTACTCATGCCTCCGCCATCTTTGGACACTTGGGTATACAAATATAGCGGCGATGAGGGAAAAGGGAGGGCAGAGGAAGTGCAAAGGGAATGGCAGAAAGAGCGCACAGGAGGGGCAAAGAGAGCACAAGGTGGCAGAGAGGATGCATTGGGGAGAGGGGCAAGCACACAGGGGGCAGACAGTGATGGGTGTGCAAACATGGCATCCACTGGCAGTAATGGCACATTGTGCAGTACCGCCACCGGTGCCGCAGCCGCCCACATCCGTCACCACATGAAACAGCTACCCACAGCTGCTGTCACATCACTGCCTGAGTAAGTGCGCATTGCGTACTTAGGCAGCCGCCATCGTTGGACACCTGGGTATACAAAAATGGTGGCGACGTGATCTGGTGGGCGCAGGCGTACTTACGCTGCCATGTTTGGACACTACAGGGGGAGAAAGAACAAAGGGGAAGAGACAAAGCACAGGAGGGTTAGTGACAGGGAGGCAGAGAGAGCACATATGGGGGAGGTGAGAACACAGGGGGAGACAGCTCAAAGGTGAAAGCAAAGAGGGGTGAAGACAGCACAGGGGAAAAGAGACTGCATACAGGAGGGAGAGCACATGGGGAAGACAGTTCAAAGGAGAGAGCACATGAGGGGAGATGTCAGCACAGGGGGGAGAAGATAGCACAGAGAGGAGAGAGACCAAGGATGTGGGAGAGAGAACACACAGGGGAGAGACAGGTCAAAGGAGAGAGCACGGACGGGAGAAGACAGCACATAGGGGAGAAAAAAAGCGTACAGGGAGAGGGGGGGGGGGGAAGAGCGTACAGGGTGTGGGAAACAGCTGCCGTGCCCAGTGCCACACAGTCCATCGTGATGTCACCGCCGTCCTGATGCGATAGCATTGGGCCTTATCTAGCATTTATCTAATAAGAGATGGGATTTTTCAAAATAAGGAATTTTCCAAAGTGCTTCAATTGTTGCCTAATACCCCATAGGCTACATTCACACGTGGTGTATTTGCCGCATACTCCTGCATTTACGCAGCGCTTTTGAGCTATAGCGTAAATGCAGTGAAACGCATTCCACAAAAGCTATGGCTTTTGCTGAAATGCGTTCACACGCCGTGTATTCTGGCATCTTTTTGCGGACGTGGTTTTACTGCAAAGCGCATCCGCAAAAAGAATGACCATGTCAATTCTTTGCGCCTTTCTCAGCATGCATTTTCCATAGGCCACATTATAAAATAGGGTCAGGAAAAGCGTGCTGGAAAAAGCACAGCGGTGTGAACGCAGTCGCGCTTTTTTTGCACAAAATGTGTACAAAATACGGCACTGCAGACATATGCGGCGAATACACCACGTGTGAATGTAGACTTACTTCCATGTTGTGAAATCAGAAGAGAACCCACAACTTTCCGCTCCAGTCTGGTAGTGAAAGTTTGAAATCTCGTGTTATTGAGAGATCTCGGTCTTGTACTAACTCATCACAAACACATCATTAAAGCAGCATTGCAGAGGTTTTTTCTGTAGCATTGCTGGAGTGGTGCTTTAAATGTAAGTACCCTGCCTTATATTCACCTTCCACCGCCTTCTTGGTTTTGTAGCAATGCTCTGGTCAGTTTGTGGCTAAAAGTGGACTAGCCGGCAGCTTCAGTGTTTTATAGTGTGCGCTAGTGGTCACAACTCGACAAATCTCTGAGTGCCTGGTTTTAGCTTTTAAGAGATGTATTGAGCACTTGTGATGTAACTTCTGACTTCTAGCTAGTCAGAATTTATGTGCACAAGGTGGTGCCGCAGGAAGAGAAGAGTGTCGGTAAGAGGTTAAACCACCAGAAGATGAGTATATGACTGGGGACAGGTGGCTTACTTTTAAAGCGCACTCCAGAAAAAAAAAAAACCCGCCGGAGTGGTGTCCTAACTAAGCAGTGACTGAATTTTATTAACCTTTGAGCGGTAACTGTCACAAGGGCCAAGTTACCCAGCATTGGACCAGAGTTCAGTTCACGGTAGCAACTGTGGTCCTAATCGCACATGTAAAGGGACTAAAAGTAGGAATAAAGTTTGTTTGTGGCACCAGTTGGGATAATTAGCCAGATACGGCTGGCACTGCAGAGGATCCCTGGGATATAGACGATAGTAGCAACGCAGGTGTTTAATCCTTCCCAACCAGGGCTGCCTCACAGGGAGATTATGAGGTTAAGGTGGTGGGTGACCTAGGCACTAGTCCCTGACTGTAGCTGATCCCTTCAGAGCAGCTCCTGCTGCCTCCTCACTGGACCTTTCCTTCACCTACTCTGTCCTACTACATCCTAACTAACTCCTCCTTCTGACCGGAGGCTGAGTCACAACCCAAGACAGGCCTTCAGTGCTTAGCTTCCTGGTTTGAGATCAAGCAGTGTGTGTGTTCGCTTTAGACGTTTAGCAGAGGGATCCCAATTCCCATCAGACATGGCATTACATTATAGCAAAACCATTTTGGGTTAGATAGACGCAGAGGCCCCACATAATGATCTCAGCACATGAGAAAGACACGGTGACCACATTCACATACGTTATATTAAGATGTAGCATTGACATGCTGAGATCTTTGGTATGGCAATAATAGTCTAATTCCTAAAATAGAAAATAGTTGCACTTGGTACGAACATGTATTGTCGAATATTGAAAAAAGGATCAGTGTAGTGTATACATGAATAAAATTAAATCTTTATTCCAGTAAAAAATCCATAAAAGTGGCCATGCCCACACTTAAAAAAACACTATCCCTTTGATGCATTTCTGGCTGTCAGCCCTTAATCGTAGAGTACTCGTGCACTTTTAATTACTGCAGCTCTGCTACTTCTCTAAGGCTGGCTTCACACCACGGCGATATCCATCCGGGGCTGTCAGGGATAAACCTGACAGCCCCAGACCGGATCAGCACACAGAACTGGAGGGCCAAATGTGCCCTCCAGTCCAGTGTGCAGCCTGATGCAGCTGCCGCTGCTGAGGTAGCCGCGGTCCTGAATTAACAGCGGCGTGCAGCTGCAGGTGTCCGATTCCTGGATCCTCTCGGACCGGGGAAATCCGGCCCCATAGGTTCCCATGTTAGGGAGCACCGGATTGCCCCGGATCCGGGAGTAATCCGGGATATGGCAATTTGGGGAGATTTTTCTCCCCGGACAGAAAAACGTTCCAAGCAACGTTTTTGTGTACGGTGAGAAAAATCCGATTTCTCCCAGATTCTTCCGGAGAGATGGAAACCGGATGGCAGATAGCTGCCATCCGGCTCCATAGGAAACTATGGGGCCAAAATCCGGTCCGGGGCTGTCTAGTTTACACCGGACTCTGCCGTGGTGTGAAGCCAGCCTAACTGATTAGATATATATACCTTTACCCATAACATTGACAGCTTTCTGTGTACACTGAGCTGCCAATTAGTGGTGGTTTTCAGGGATCATCAGAGTTTATACTGACAGTCTGTAAGCTGGTTCTTGGCACTGAACATGGCCTAGGATTTTCTTTTGCGCGGTTTGATTTTTCTTGCTTTAGACACAAAATGAGGCTGGTTGAGGCCTGTTTGAATGAAAATCTTGTTTTTACCTGTACTTGATGTGCTGCTGCTTTGATTTTTTTTAAAGCAGTCGTACAATTGCTCTGCTTTTGCCAACTGGCCTGTACCATCTGTTTAACAAGCATCTCCATAGTGTAGGGTCTAATTAGTGGGGCTTCAGCATGTTTATGATAATGCAATAACCTAACAAGGTTCAGTTTGCATTTTAGTATTTCAAACTATATTGTCCTTCTTGTTTAAGTTTAAACAGCAGGAACAGTGCCTTTAGAATCGAGTTTCCGACCAAATAAATTTCACAGCATACCTCCACCATGTACAAAAGAGGACAAGATCATGGGATCAGTGTTCAGATAGACAGACTCACAGCAACAAGCACACTAAAAAGGTTAATCAAAAACATCAGAATGTCATTTAAACTTGCCTGAACCGGCTAAATTGTCTTTCTTATGTAGAGTAATCACATCATTGATAAAAAGAAAATCATAATTGGTCTGACCACCAACTAAACATCAGTTTCCCTTGCTGTCAGGGTGAAGGCCTACTGTCCATAATTAGGACTCCCACTGGCTCAGAGATGTGTAGGCGAGGGCTCATTCAGATGTCCGTTTTTCACAGACCTTATACTCAATATAGTCTATGGGAGTGTTCAGTAAACAGTATCCGATTGTTGGAACTAGTAGTCCGTGCAAAAATTGTTGAGATATGTCCATTATTGATCCAAATGTCAGATCAAAACTGCCAATGTAAATCTATGGGCCCATGAAGACAAAAAAAATCAGTACTCTCAATTCCATCCATGTGTAGTCTTTTTTTTTCATGGAATACATAATGGGAGAAAACTCGGTCTGTTTTTCTCGTGCGTGAATAAAATTGAATGACTGAATGAGTCTTAAAGCGAACCTGTCACCCCCTCCAGGCATCTAAAGATAACATAGCCACCTTCTGCAGCACTAAGGCTGCAGTCTGACAAGGTGTCTATAGCATTTATGCTCCCTTGATTCACTGAAATAAAGATTTATATAAAATCTGTTTCAAACCAGACCCAAGACCGGGAGGCGGGTTTTCATGTGTCTGTCTCCCACCTCTGTGGTGTCAGTCATCCCTCTCTGCTCTCTGTGCACCGCCTCCAGGGCCATCTCCCTGCATTACAGAGCTTTGTCAGCTCTGCTACAACATAGAGCTGCTGTTATAGGAGACCCCACAGTAGTAAATCTACCGGTAGCAGGAGGATCCTGAGCAGGCAAAGCACTGCCTGCTACGTAGCAGCCCTTGAGCTGTCAGCAGTGCAGCAGAGTTGAGTTTGTACTTTAGATCAGGGGCTGAGGAGCAATGCTGCTGGATACAAGAAACTGAAAGTGAAACCTGCTCAACTCAAGGGCTGCCACGTAGCAGGCAGTGCTTTGTCTGCTTGTCCTCCTGCTAGATTTACTACTGTGGGGTCTCCTATACCAGCAGCTCTATGTTGTAGCAGAGCTGACAAAGCTCTGTAATGCAAGGAGATGGCCCTGGAGGCGGCACACAGAGAGCAGAGAGGGATGACTGACACCACAGAGGAGGGAGACAGACACTTGAAAACCCGCCTCCCGGTCTTGGGTCTGGTTTGAAACAGATTTTATAAAAGTCTTTATTTCAGTGAATCAAGGGAGCATAAATGCTATAGACACCTTGTCAGAATGCAGCCTTAGTGCTGCAGAAGGCGGCTATGTTATCTTTAGATGCCTGGAGGGGGTGACAGGTTCGCTTTAAGGTCATTTTCCAACAAATTGGTAAGTGGGCCTCGTGGGCAATATCTGGGTGCCAAAACAAGCTTATTTTACTAAGATTTTGCAATTTGATTATTGACTACATTTTGAATCTATTAATTATGGTCAGAGAACTGTACCAGAAAGAAAAGTGTAAAGTGTAGAGACTTTCTATATTGGTTGTCAAAATCCCACCATCCACAGTGAGATCATAAAATCATCTTGCTGGTGCCAGATTACATCAATGAATAATCATATTATTGATCGCAGAGCTGTTTATCGCACATGTCCTATTGGGTTACTCACTAGCATGAAACTAAAGTTGCTGGATATAAGCAGATTATTTTCCTGCTTAAAATCTTTGAAATGCATTGTACAAATGTGTTCTCTATTCTAATCAGGACAGGTTTCGGCTTACACCCATGCCAGGCATTTACCAACACCTTAATGGAGACTTCTGAAGGAAAAATTGTGAGCAATACGGCAGCCGACGATTTAGCCCTGGAATGGTGGCCATGTTTATTGCACACAGCAGCTATTGTCACAACAGGTTTGCACATCTGCTATCAGACAATAGAATATTGGAATATTAAAAATTGAATTGTGGTAAAATAATATTAGACAGCACAGTTCTCGATTTCTGCAGTCCATGATTTCACATTTATGCTTCCAAGTGCTTGTTAAGTCTGCAAACTTTCTCTTTCTTATTTCGGTTGCCATATTTTTTTCCAGGGCTTTCCTGTAAGTGTCTCTGTGCTGGTTGTAGTTAATGGCATAGGACCACTGCCAGGTTTATATCCCATTACGGACTGGACACCTTTGGTCAAAGCTCGAACATTTTCCTGTAAAATGAAAATGAGATGTGTCAATATATAATCAAAGGGATGATAATGTGCGCTTTAACCCCTTTACGACCTATGTATAGTACATCCTTGGTCGCCTCTCTCCCTTTGATGCGAGCTCATGCGCTGACGTCGCATCATTCCCTGCACATGTGAGCTGATCTGATCAGCCGTGACATGCACTGCTAAAGGCCAGATATATTGGTCACACATCTCTGGTTGCAGTGAAATCATGGACACATTGTTCCATTGTACACAGCCACAAAATGGAACAATGTGTCCATGATTTCACTGCAACCAGAGATCTGCGAACAATATCTGAAACAGATATCTGTGTGTATAATGTGGCCTTAACAGATGAGGGCAGATCAGCGATCCGCCTGCCGTGGGTAACCCCTTAGATCGAACTGTCAAACACCGACAGTTGTTGGCGACCCCATAATGTTATTATAGGGTGATGACGTGTTGCCATGACAGAGAGGTCATATGAGGACCCCTGCATTGTCATGACTCAGTTCCTGTGGATGCCTGCCGAGCGCCTGAATTCACAGGAGGTGATTATTTCTGACAAAAGCTAACTAACATACATATAACAAAGCTTTAAGAGTATACACAGAAATACATTACTTATTATAAAGACATTTTGCCATGGTGCATGTATTAAGGCTCAGGCTATTGCAAAAGATTTCACATCTGCGACAATGAAATTGGAAGATTTAAAATTAATGTGAAAATAATAATTAGACAGACTGGATTTGAGCTGCAGTCCATGATTCCATTTATGCTTCCAATCCATTGATGGAAGCTGAAACTTTCTCTCTAATTGCGTCGACCATATAGTTTTATCCAGGCTTTCCTTAAGGTTCTCATGGAATCTGTTTAAGTTATCATAGACACTTGTCGAGTTTATATCAATTACTGCAGAAAAGTCCTATGGTAAAAAGTTGTCCACTTCACCTGAATAATTGATGGATTTGTGTCCTTTATCAAGGATTTGCTTGTGCGCTTAAACCTTTCCTAACAAAGATGTACTCTGGTCGCTTCTCCTTTGACGGAGGAGGGGCTGGACGTCGCACATTCCTTCATAAAGTGAAATGATCAGTTTGACAATTCCACTTTATTAAGCCATGATTTCGATTAGGCACAGAATTGGTCAAAATTATGGATTGCAAGAAGAAAAGATCAAGACAAATCTTAACCATTGTACATTGAAATGTTTACAATGTTCCTATTTCTGCAACCTGGATCGCGACATCTGCATCAGAATCTGTAGTATTGGCATAACAAGATAAGGGTAAGATCGCTGGCTTGTAAACCTGATTCGATCTGTTCAAACACTGACTAGTTGCGACCCATAATTACATAGCTAATCGATTTGCATGACTAAGCAGTCTTGATGAGGACCCGTGCATTGATCTCATCACTTCCTGAGGTATGATGCGAGACCTGAATTCACAGGCACGATTATTTCGGAATAAGTACCAATGTATAGGTTAAAAGTTTAAAGGGTATGAATACATTCCTTAATTATATAGACATCTGCCCATCTAGCTCCAGAAAAAGGGGTGTCAGGACAGTGCTTTAAGATATCATTTTATGGCATTTGGAGATGACACAATCAGAAATACCTAATAATAGAAAGTGGATGTAATAGCAGTAGCTGGCGGTGCCTTCATTCTCCAACACAGATGAACAAGCTTGCAATGTAGCACCAAATTGAGGAAGAACTTCTAATTAAGTTAATCACAATTGGAATACTTTTACATGTTAGACAAGGTTGTAGAATTTCATATGTAGTCAAACAAAACGTACTGATGAAAATGTTTTGTCCCCTTCTCATATGTCTGACATTATTGAGTGACTTTGGCTAGGTGGAACTAAACTGGGACTAAGTCTTCTCCCTTATCAAAGAACGAACACTAGTATGCAGTATGAGAGACTAAGCTGGATTAGCATCTAGGAAAGAAGGTGCAGAATGAATTTTCCCTAAAATGTGAATACAATTCATTATCATATATTGTTGAGAAGAGATTTGATAGCACAGACCTTTAAATAGTAGGAAAAAAAAAAAAACAAAACCAACCTCAGTTTACAGAGCACATATTTTGAAGTGTTGTTACCGTCGAGACCAGTTGAGACTGATTGGTAGGTGGACGGCTAATGGCTTCACACCATTAGTCACTTCTAACATTATTGCAGTGAAATCATGACACATTGTACATTTGTGATAGACAATGGGTATTGGTATGATTTATGCAACTCAAGTTGGTAGATGACAGAACAGTTGGATTGTCGTGTAAATGTCCACTTAAACTTGGGATAGCAGTTGAATTTTCTGTGGAGGGCATGCAGGAGGACATGCAGATGACAAAATCCCAATGGAACTTGAAATATAAATATGCAAATTGCCTCTTGTCATACTGGCATGTCATCTCTCTACAAAGAGAACACTTTCCTTTAAATCATTAACAAAGGGAATGGTAACATCCAGATGCCAAAAGACATTTCCAACATAAATAAGAGGATAGCACAAATCGAAAACTGTAAGAAAAGATGCTCCACAATTCTTTTTTATGGAATAAAAGTATTTACCAAAAGATATCTAGGGAAAGCGCACAGTAATCCAAATAATGTAGTAATATGAACTGATAAGTGGGTTTATGACCAAGAGTCATCACAGTAACGGTCCTTTCTGATACAACTTCCCTTAGTTACAGATTTTCCTTGAAGGATATGAGAGAGATTGGTGGTACATGGTCCCTCATTTGATCTATGGGTAGGATGCCGCTGCATATCATCTCCGCTTTTGTGGAAACAAATGATGGCATTACGAGCCCAGGACAGTCACAGAGGCACAGATCAGGCTCCACATACAGCGTCTGCAGGGGACGAAATAATATGAGAAGAAATGATAAGACACAACATACATACCTAAGAAAGTGATGGATCCTCTTGGTACGCTAATAAACATTTGTACTACCATATGTGGAGAGTAATAGACAACTAATCAGATAAATATTACTGTTCCCATGTGATATCCAACCGTATCCAGTACATACAGGGCTAAAGGCAGACACAGTCCAATGTGTATGGACACCGCCTCACACGAGGTCAGGGGAGACATGGATTCAGCCTGTTGCTTTTCCAATGGTTGACTGTTTTGTTCTTCATGTAGAAAAGCCATTCCAAAAGAAGTATGGCAAGTGCCATCTCATAAGAGAACACAGAAGCACTCAGCTGAACTGAGGCTTCCTGTGTATGGGGGAGTTGGGAGAGAAGCATGTTGGCCAACTATCTCCTGTATGAAGGCCTCAAAGCATAACAGTCGATTTAATTCTGATTTCATAAATCAATATTATAAATGAAAATAAGCAACTTTGTAATATATTTTATCAGACAAATTTGCTTCCATCTCTGCCAGAATGGATTCCCAGGTAAAATCTGCAATCAGTGAAGACTTTCCCATTACAGAGATAGGAGATGGCAGCTGGTACTGATGAGATTCTATGATGACAGGAGGAATAGGGAGGAGCTAGAGGCAAAGCTTCACCTCCTCCTCCCTCTCCTATCCACATAGGATCTCATTAGGAGCAGCTGCCATGTCCTCTCTCAGTAATGGGAAAGTCTTCACTGAATACAGATTGTAGCTCAGAATTGAGAATATTGATAACTTAAATTCTTGCAGAGAAAGAAGTGAATTTCTCTGATAAAATGTATTACAAAGTTGCATATTTTCATGTGTACTATTGATCTATGAAAAAGAAAAATCCAGACTCCCAAGGTTTCTTTAGAACTTCAAAACAGCTTTGTGATCCAATGAAAATCCATAGATTAAACATCCATAGGAGCTGGCACAGCCCCACCTGATAAGTTTCGGATGAGTGTCCTTAATCATAGGCTTAAACTGGTTTCACACTACCGTTGTTTTTAATCTGGCGGGGTTACGGCGAAAACCTGCATTTGTAAAACCTGATGCAACAGGAAGCTCCCGCACCTGTATTATTGCTGATCCAACTGACGGATGTAGCATAATACCGGTGCGGTAGCATCCAGTTGCATCTGTTTGTGTACATTTTTTTGACGGATCCAGTGAAAAATGATACATCCATGATACATGCGTCATATGAAACTGGCTTCTGGGCATGCTCAGTCAAAAAACTTGGATCCAGCTTCCGCCGATCTGGGTTCCATAGAGCACCATTTTACTTTAGGCCACATGGCTCCGGATCCAGTTGTTTACAGTTTTTATTAAAAAAAAAAAAAAAAAAAAAAAAAAAACACAAAAAAGTTACAAGCTGCGTTTTTTTGCTTTTGTTACCTGTTCTCTGCTGGATCCGGCTGGAACCATAATGCAACCGCATGCCACCGCATGAGCCTGCGTCCCCAGTGAAAGTCAATGGGGGAGAAACTGCATACAGCTGCATATGGTTTCAGCCAGATTCACCCGAATTAAAAAAAAAAAAAAAAAAACTGTGGTAAGAAGTTAGCCATACATGAAGTGAAACAGACCAAACATTAAAAAATCAAAACCACATCAGAGACAAATCAGCCATTAATTGCATTAAAAAACATACCCTACAAGGAAACATGATAAGAAGACCAAGGTTTTCTTGGAAAAAAGGAGGAAAAGGAGGGGAGAGGAGAGAAAAAAAAAGAGCAAGCAAATATTGGAGATGTATGATCCATCCAATTATTACAGAAAGTCAATATTATTCAAATATTAATAATACATGTGACGACCAGAAAACAAAAAGACATGATTACTTACCGGTAATTGTGTTTTATGGAGTCCACGACAGCACCCACATGAGAGAGGGGATCCGCCCACCAGGACAGGAAACCTACAGATAAAAAGGGGCGGTCCCCCTCGCTCCCTCAGTTTGTTTACAGAGTATGAGGGGAACCGCAGAGTTAAGAGAAGCATAACACATCTCAAAGAAACATCACACGTACAAACCCAAGAAACCCGGGCAAGGCCCAAGGAGTAAAGTGCACACACACCAAATAACGTGACAAGGGAGGGAAGTGAGTGGGTGCTGTCGTGGACTCCATAAAACACAATTACCGGTAAGTAATCATGTCTTTTCTTCTCGCCACGACAGCACCCACATGAGAGAATTGCAGAGAGCAAGATTAGGGAGGGACAACAGTGCTGAGGACAGATCTCCCGAAAGCCAAGTCAGAGTCAGAAGACAAATCCAAACGATAGTGGGTATAAAAGGTAGAAGGGGATGACCAAGTGGCAGCCTTACAAATAGCTTCAATGGAGACCGCAGCGCGCTCGGCCCGGGAGGAAGCAATAGCCCTAGCAGAATGCGCACGCACACCCTCCGGAGGACTGCGGCCCGTCACCGAGTAGGCCAAGCAGATGGCATCCCGGATCCATCTAGACAACGTGCTCTTAGAAACAGCAAACCCCCGACGAGGACCCTGAAAGGACACAAACAGAGCCCTACTCTGCCGGTAGGGGCTAGTTCTATCAAGGTAGTGTAACACTAATCTCCTGACATCTAGCGTATGAAACCAGTGTTCCTCCGGAGAACCCGGAGTAGGAAAAAAAGAAGGGAGGAAAATCTCCTGACTCCGATGAAACCGGGAAGCAACCTTAGGGAGGTAAGAAGGATCCGGTTTCAAGACAAGCCTGTCTGGCAAGACGGACAGAAAAGGAGGATCTATAGACAAAGCCTGGAGATCACCCACCCGCCTAGCAGAAGTAAGGGCCACTAGCAGTGCCGTCTTGAGAGACAGGGACCTAAGGGAGGCTGCCTCAAGAGGTTCAAAGGGGGGCCCCATTAGGGCGTCAAGGACCAGATCCAAATCCCACGGGGCCAACCGAGCAATATGAACCGGGGCGCTACGCTCACAAGCCGCTATAAACCGAGAGACCCATCTGTCACCCGCCACATCAGAGCCATACAACGCCCCCAAGGCCGAAACATGGACCTTAAGGGTGTTGACTGAAAGGTCCAACTCCCGACCTTTCTGAAGAAACTCCAGAATAGAAGGGATGGGAACAAGCGGAGAAAAAGGAGCAGTATGGAACTGAAGGAACTTCCGCCAGACCCTACCATAAATCCGTGTCGTAACCGGCTTCCTACTCAAGAGAAGGGTGGCAATAAGCTGTTCTGAAAACCCTCGCAATCTTAATAGGTGCCTTTCAAGTTCCAAGCCGTCAAGTGGAGCCCCTTCACCTGAGGGTGATGGCAAGGACCCTGAGATAGCAGGCCTGGAACGGAAGGAAGCAGCCACGGGTCGGACACTGACATGGCTCTGAGCCAGGAAAACCACGGCCTCTTGGGCCAAAACGGGGCAATGAGAATCACCCTCGCTCCCTCGTCCCTGATCTTCCGGATGACCACTGGAAGCAAGTTCATGGGAGGGAATGCATAAGCCAGCCGAAAGGTCCAAGGGAACTGGAGGGAATCCAACAACTCCGGCTCGTCCGTGAAATCCAGAGAGGCAAACCGGCTGACTTGCCTGTTGGCCCTGGTTGCAAACAAATCTATGTCCGGAAGACCCCACAAGGCAACTATCTTCCGGAAGGTCCGACGGCAGAGGGCCCACTCGCCCTGATGGAGGGTATGGCGACTCAGGAAGTCTGCTGTGGAGTTGTCGACACCCCGAATATGGAGGGCCGAAAGGGACAACAGGTTGGCCTCCGCCAGGTTGAGGATAGCCACCGCGGTAGACAGCAGCGTCCGGGATCGAGTACCTCCCTGCTTGTTGATATATGCCACCGAAGTGGTGTTGTCCGACAAGATCCGAACGTGCGAGCCCCGCAGCTGTGGAAGAAAATGACGGAGGGCAAGGTGGATAGCTTTTAATTCCCGCAAGTTGGAAGAATCGGAAGACTCCACCACCGACCATGGACCCTGAGCTAAACAGGCCCCCAGGTGAGCCCCCCACCCGTCCGGACTGGCATCAGTCAGAAGGACCTGAGAAGGCCGAATTACCCAGGGAACCCCCCTTGAAAGGTGAAGCGTGTCCACCCACCAGGCAAGAGATTCTACAACGTCCGGGGGCAAGGCAAGACGACCCTGAAGCCGACCCTGCAAGGCCACCTCCGCCAGCAACACCGCCTGTTGCAATGGCCGCGTATGAAACTGCGCCCACTGAACTGCCGGGATGCAAGACGAAAGGGAACCCAACAGGGACATGGCCTCCCGCAATGACAGGGAAGGGCGAACAATAACCTGACTGACCCTAGCCCTGATATGAGATATTTTGTCATCCGGAAGGAGGC
Organism: Allobates femoralis; assembly: GCA_033576535.1. Lineage (NCBI taxonomy): Eukaryota > Metazoa > Chordata > Amphibia > Anura > Aromobatidae > Allobates > Allobates femoralis. The sequence goes on along the minus strand of JARQOC010000196.1, from coordinate 58,507 downwards.
AGAGCTGACTTACAGAGTCCAGAAGGAGACCCAGAAAAGATTGATGAGTCACGGGAGTTAGTCTGGACTTCCCCCAGTTGATGATCCAGCCCAAGTCCTGCAAAGATGAGATGACATGAGTCACACGGGACTGACACTGTTCAAAGGAGTTACCCACTATCAAAAAGTCATCCAAATACGGCACAATGAGCGTGTCCTGGTGCCGCAAAAAAGCCATCACCTCGGATATTACTTTGGTGAAGACACGAGGAGCCATCGAAAGACCAAAGGGCATTGCTGCAAATTGGAAATGTCGAGTCCGCCCCTCCCAGACGACCGCCACCCGCAGAAACTGCTGGTAATCGACGTGGATGGCGATATGATAGTAAGCATCCTTGAGATCCAGGACCGCCATGAAGCATCTGGGGAATAACAATTTAATCGTGGAATTAATAGATTCCATTTTGAAGGACCGGACCGCCAGGAAGGAATTCAACTTCTTTAAATTAATAATGGTCCGAAAGGAACCATCTGGCTTAGACACCAGGAACAAGGGGGAGTAAAACCCCTTTCCTTCCTGGCCCACCGGAACCTCAACAAGAACATGTTTGGACAACAGTGACTGAATTTCCAGGACCAGGGCACGCTGATGATGCGGCGGAGGGGAGGTGAGGACAAACGAATCTGGAGGAGAACGGGCAAAGTCCAGAGTAAGACCGGAGGTAATCAACCGCAAAATCCAGGAACTAGAGGATATAACAGCCCAGCGATCAGAGAAGGCCGACAACCTACCCCCTACAGGGAGATCTGACCTAACGGTACTTTTTACCGGGCTTGAAGGAGGAGGACCCCCCAAACAGGGCACCCCGTTGTTTACCCTCCTTGGGTTCCCAACGGTCCCGGTTTTCCCTATACGACCTCTTCTGGCCGAATGGACGTCTCCGGAAGGCTCTCCTATAAGATGGAACAGGTGGATTAGGGAACCCCCTCTTACGGTCAGCTGCTTTAGCCAGAATATCATCTAAGTCAGGACCGAAGAGGTACTCACCACGGAAGGGGAGCGTACACAACTTGGACTTGGATTGAGAATCGCCCTTCCACCCCTTAAGCCACAGGGCTCGACGAGCCGAGTTTGTCAGGCCTGCAGACCGAGCCGCCAGGCGCAAGGAATCAGCAGACACATCCGCTAAATAAGCCGAGGCCCCACGAATCAATGGAAGAGAAGACAGCAACTGGTCCCTGGGAACCCCTGACCTAATCTGATCCTCAAGCTGATCTACCCAGACCAACAGGGATCTGGCAGTACATGTAGCTGAAATAGCGGGTTTAAAGGCCCCTGTGCATGATTCCCAAGTGCGCTTAAGCAACATCTCGGCTTTTCGGTCCAGCGGATCAGCCAGCAACCCAGCATCCTCTACCGGGAGGGTGGAACGCTTAGACGTGGAGGCAACCGCAGCGTCCACCTTCGGAATCTTGGACCACGTAGCTAAGTCCTCATCATCGAAGGGATATCTCCGCTTGGAAGAGGAAGGAAGAGCCCCACGTCTGTCCAGCTTATCCCATTCCCGATAAACCAGATCTTTTAGGGCCGCCACCACCGGGATAGCACGTCTCTTCTTTTCCGAGAGGCCGGTGAACATGATATCTTGCGCTGAACGAGATTCCCTCGAATCAGGCACTTCCATCGTGTGGCGGATGGACTTGACAAGGTTGTCCACACCGTCCAGGGGGAAACAGGACTTTCCCTCATCATCCGATGAGGAAGAAGAAGCAGGAGAGGCTGATGGGGACCGGAAGACACCCTGAGACCTAACCGGGCTGCCCTCTGGGGAGGACACACTAGGGGACACAGGCTTCCTAGCCCTGGAGGAACACGGCCGAGAATGAGCCACCTCGCTGAAGGACAACAACTCCTCCCGGATCATAGAGCGAATGTCCGCCGTCTTAACAGAGGACTCCTCCTGCAAAGTCTGATTAATACAGGCCTGACACAGACGCTTCACATATGTCTCGGGAAGAGGCTGCGTACACAAAGCGCATTCTTTATGCTTCAGTTTTTTACCCTTCTTAGCCTGAGAAAGATAGAAAGGGAGGAGATCAGCAGAGGAGCAGAGGACACACTCACCCCGTGAAGCTGTGCATACTGACCGGTTCAGGAGGTGTAGGACCAGCCTGTGATGGTTGACCAGCCTTAGTCCGGTCACTTCTGTCAGCAGACCCAGCCTCCTTGCTGCGCCCACTGCCACCACGAGTCTTGCTGGATGGCTGCACATCAGTGTCAGGCTGCTGCAGCCCTCCTGCCCCAGGAGACGACATCATAGGGATCAGAACACCAGCGGCGCTGCTGCCGCACTGTCTATTACCTCCCGCGCTGGGGCCACCTCCCCGGCCGCCCGGAAGCACAGCCGTAGTACTTCCGGGTCAGAAGCGCTTCAGGCTACTGCGCAGGCGCCGGCGCGGCCCGGAAGCCGGCGCAGCGATTTAGAAAGGCGGCCGAACGCCGCGGCCGCAGCCTCCCCACACTCCCCAGGAGAGCCCGGACTCCACCGCGCCGACACCCCGCCCCAGCACCGGGAGACACGGACCCGCCCGCCACCGGGCACGGCCCCCATCCCCCGCGAACGGCGGCAAAATGACCGCGCCATAGAGCCACAGCCCCCCAGGAAGTGCAGGCACTGCAACCGCCGGAGACAGCCAGCCAACCAGCCCGTCATCTACATACCTCTGGGCCCCCTGGCTGCCCCTGGAGACCACCATGGATGAATGCAGCTTGTCCAGACTGCACCGCGCTCCCACGAGTCAGGGTGGAAATCCAGCGCTGACATCGTGACATCCCAGTCAGACGAGGGGAGAGCCGGAAACCGGACTTCCCGACGCTGCTTCTGGAGTTCCAGGCCCTGCCGTTCGCAAAGATACCGCACAGAGGCTGATTGAACCCAGGTAAGCCTTTTTGCTGCAGGTTCCCCTCAGGACAGGAAACCAAACTGAGGGAGCGAGGGGGACCGCCCCTTTTTATCTGTAGGTTTCCTGTCCTGGTGGGCGGATCCCCTCTCTCATGTGGGTGCTGTCGTGGCGAGAAGAAAAAAGAGAATTTTGTTTACGTACCGTAAATTCTTTTTTCTTTAATCATCAATGGGAGACCCAGACAATGGGGTTTAGGGCACTGCCCTCCGGAGGTCACACTAGGTACTACAAGTTTGTAGACACCGCCCCCTCCGCTTATAAACCCCTACCGCAGGGAACATCCTCAGTTTGGTCCATAAGCTGCGAGGAGACAAATAAACCACACCCGAAACGTCGGGAAGAAAACCGTGCCCAGACGGTCCAACAAACCGGATAACACTGTCCCAACAGGGAACAGAACGAATGCAAAACATGCAACGGAACAACTGGGTGGGTGCTGGGTCTCCCATTGATGATTAAAGAAAAAAGAATTTACGGTACGTAAACAAAATTCTCTTTTTTCTGGTCATCATAATGGGAGACCCAGACAATGGGGATGTCCTAAAGCAATACCCCAGGGCGGGAAGAGTTCCTCAAAAGACGGATAACACACGGTCCCCCTTAGAGGTGGGCAACCGCCGCCTGGAGGACCCGCCTGCCCAAACTCGCATCTGCGGAGGTATCGGCATGCACCATATAGTGCTTAGAGAAAGTGTGCAGGCTGGACCAAGTGGCCGCCTGACACACTTGTAGAGCAGAAGCTCGATGTCGCAAAGCCCAGGAGGCACCGACAGCTCTGGTAGAGTGCGCCTTCAATCCCACCGGGAGAGGCAAACCAGAGGACCGGTAAGCCACTTGAATGGGAGCCTTGATCCATCTGGCCAAGGTTGACTTCGATGCCGCGGACCCCTTACAGCGACCCGTCGTAAGGACAAATAAGGAATCCGAACTCCGGAAGGAGGCAGTCCTGGACACATAAATGCGTACAGCCCTCACGAGATCCAGAGTATGGAGCTCGCGCTCAACCTGATGAACGGGAGCGGGGCAAAATGATGGGAGAACAATCTCCTGGTTCAGGTGAAAAGTGGAAACCACCTTTGGCAAGAATTCTGGCCGCGGGCGTAACACCACCTTGTCTTGGTGAACCACCAGGAAAGGCGACTTGCACGATAGTGCAGCCAATTCTGAGACCCTTCTCAGAGACGTAATCGCCACCAGAAGGACCACTTTCTGGGACAGACGAGATAGAGAAACGTCTCTCAGTGGCTCAAACGGCGGTTTCTGTAGTGCCGCCAGGACCATATTAAGGTCCCAAGGGTCCAGAGGTCGTCGATAGGGCGGAACCACCCGAGACACCCCCTGCAGAAATTGACGGACCCTGGGAAGGAGCGCCAAGCGCCTGTCAAACAGCACTGAAAGAGCCGACACTTGACCCTTCAGGGAGCTGAGGGATAAACCCAATTCCAACCCCGACTGCAGGAAAGCCAACAATGTCGTGATGGACAAGGGCCACGGGGACCGGCCGCCCGAGGCACACCAGGTGAAAAAGATCTTCCACGTTCTGTGGTACATTTTCCTGGAAACAGGCTTCCTAGCCCGAGTCATAGTGGCAACTACCGCAGGAGAGAAGCCTCTGGATGTCAGCAGCCAGGCCTCAAGAGCCATGCAGTCAATCTGAGGGCCCTGGAATTGAGGTGGAAGAATGGGCCTTGCGCGAGCAGATCTGCGCGTTCTGGAAGAGCCCACCGGTGTCCGCCTGACAGTCGCCACAGGTCCGGATACCAGGACCTCCTGGGCCAATCTGGAGCCACCAGAATGGCTACCCTGCACTCCGACCTGATCTTCCACAGAACCCTGGGAATCAGAGCCAGAGGCGGAAACACATATGGTAGATGGAAGCTGGACCAACTCAGGATCAGGGCGTCTGCCCCCAGAGACTGAGGATCCCAAGATCTTGCCATGTATCGCGGCACCTGATGATTCAGCCGCGAGGCCATCAGATCCACGTCCGGCGTGCCCCATCTGCTGCAGATGTCCCGGAAGACGTCTGGATGAAGAGACCACTCTCCGGCGTCCATCCCCTGCCGGCTCAGGTAATCGGCCTCCCAGTTCTCGACCCCTGGGATGTGAACTGCGGAGATCAGGCAGTCGTTGTCCTCCACCCAGGATAGAATGCGGTGGACTTCGGCGAGGGCCTGAGCACTTCTGGTCCCTCCCTGATGATTTATATATGCGACGGCCGTCGCATTGTCGGACTGCACCCGAATGGGCTGTCCTGACAGGAACTTCTGAAACGCCAGGAGCGCCAGATAGACCGCCTTGATCTCCAGCACGTTGATATGCAATGCTGACTCCGCCTGAGTCCAGAGGCCTTGAGCCCTGTGGTGTAAGAACACCGCACCCCAGCCCTTCAGACTGGCGTCGGTGGTCACCACTAACCATGACGGCTTGAGGAAGGACCGGCCCCGTGACAGGTGATACGGCCGGAGCCACCACTGTAGGGAGTCCCTGGTCTGCTGTGAAAGGACCACCAGCCGAGTCAAAGAGGACGTCCTCTTGTCCCATCTGCGGAGAATTTCCAGCTGGAGAGGACGGAGGCGAAATTGTGCGAAAGGCACCGCCTCTATTGCTGCTACCATGCGCCCCACCAGCTTCATCAAGACCCGTAGGGATGAGTGTGGTGACAGGAGAACATCCTGCACTCCTGATTGGATGGCCAGCTGTTTGGCTCGAGGCAGAGACACTAGAGCAGAGTCTGTGTGAAAGTCCATGCCCAGGTACGTCAGGGACTGGGTCGGAACCAGGGTTGACTTCTGGACGTTGAGTAGCCACCCAAACTGTTCCAGAGACTTCATGGTTACCTCCAGACTCTCTCGACAAAGGTGTTCCGATGGCGCCCTGACCAGCAGGTCGTCTAGATAAGGTATGACGGCGTGTCCCTGCACATGCAGGAGAGCCATCATAGAGGCCATCACCTTTGTGAACACCCGCGGTGCCGAGGCCAACCCGAAGGGGAGTGCCACGAACTGGTAGTGTTCGTCCCCCACTGCGAAGCGTAACCAGCGCTGATGAGCCGGTGCAATGGGCACATGAAGGTAGGCGTCCCGGATATCTATGGACGCCAGGAAGTCTCCCTGCGACACAGCCGCGATCACGGAGCGCAGGGATTCCATGCGGAACTTCCGAACCAACACGTGACGGTTGAACATCTTGAGGTCCAGAACCGGGCGGAAGGAGCCGTCCTTCTTTGGGACGATAAAGAGGTTGGAGTAAAAACCCCGGAACCTCTCCCCAGAAGGCACTGGGACCACTACTCCGTCTCTGCGGAGCCCCTCCAACACCAGGTGAAAAGCCTGAGCCTTTTCTGGAGATGGGACCGACCGATGGAATCGGGGTATCGGCTGTGACTTCAGCTCTATCCTGTAACCTCGGGAGACTACGTCTCTCACCCACTAATCTTGGACGTGGAGTAGCCACCTGTCCTGAAATCGAGACAGGCGGCCCCCCACCTGTGGGGAGGCAGGAAGAGAGAGCGAGTCATGTAGAGGCGGGTTTGGGGGTGGCGGCCGCTGCCCCCGCCGGATTCTTTTGACGACTCTTGGAGCGCCACTGGGTAGAGGGCTTGCCCCCTCGGTCCGGGCGAGCGGACGTCGCTGATGACTGTGAGCTGGAGCGAAAGGACCACTGCTTTGGGTTCCTTTTAACGGTGTACCATGGCTTAGGTTTATTCTGCGGGATCTTAGACTCAGCAGAATCCTTTATCAGCTTGTCCAGTTCGGTGCCAAAAAGCCTGTCACCAGAGAAGGGAAGATTTTGCAAAATCTTCTTAGACGTGGCATCTGAGTCCCAAAGACGCAGCCACAACAACCTGCGGATCGCTATAGCATTGGCCGAAGCCACAGCTGAGCGAGTGGCAGTTTCCAAAGTTGCCGTCCTGGCGTAGTCCGCATAGGCCTTTGCCCTATCGGTAAGTGCCAGGACCTCTGAACTGGACCCTGCCAGGTCAGTTATCCCATCCAAGCAGGTGGTGATCGCCTGTAGGGTCCAGACCGTGGCAAAATTAGGGGCAAATGAAGACCCCACCGCCTCATAAGAAGACTTGGCGAGTTGCTCGACCTGTCTATCAGTCGCATCCTTCAACGAGGGGCTATCAGAGGCAGAGAAAAGGGAGCATGCAGCAATCCTGGTCATGGAAGCGTCCACCTTCGGGGACTGCGACCACTCCTGAAGCACCTCCTGGGGAAAGGGAAAACGATTGTCCTTAGCTTTGCGGACATAACGCCGCCCAGGATGTAACCTGGGTGCTCTAACCACCCTTCCAAAGTTAGTGTGGTCCATGAAGGAGCCACTCGGTCTAGCCTCCGGCCGCAGCCATTGATAGACCTCCTTCGGGTGAACATTCACCTCCTCAGGGGGTGGTCACGAGACGTAAGGACTCGTTGATGGAGGACACCAGATCCTCCACCCCTTCTGGTGGTTCAGACACAGACCCGAGAGTCGAACCCCCATCATCCTCCTCACCGTCAGAGGGACGCTCCTCCTCAGAGAGAGCCTGGAGCTCGGGTGAATCCTCTCGACGAGTCTGTTTAAGGGGTCTCACAGTAGAAGAAAGAGCACCCGGGGGTAACTGGGAGGAGTAGCTGGGCTTTCCAGTCTCCTATTAAGTGCCTCCAGGGATTGCGACATGGAGGATAACTGGGACAACAGAGATTCATTGATCTTATGCTGAGTTTCCCATGGCCCTGGGATCACCTGGACCTCAGGGTACAGCACCGGAGCTGCTGTCTCAGCAGTGTCAGTCCGGGCCTCTGGGCGTCCGCAGTTATTGCAGGACCCCTCAACCAGTGTCCCGTTGCATGTAGCACAGGCAATGGTGGCATCCGCCGCCTTAGCAGCACGCTTCCTAACTGAGGACATGGCCACAGTAGGGGGATATAAGCCAATTTTTACAGACAAAAACCGGTAATCCCGGTGGCTTACCGACCGCAGTAATGCGGTGGAGGAAGCGGTGTGTGTGTGTGGCCTCCGCGAGGGTTTTCCGGTCTCCCTAGAGTGCAGACGTACGCTGCAGTCAGATCCCAGCCGGGAAGTGAGGGGGAAAGATGGCCGCCGGCAGCCAAGCCGAGGGCGGCGCCGAAAACACGCGGGAAGCACACGCACGCCCACCGATGACGTCACCGTAAGGGCTGCTTCCCATCCTCCAGGCAGCCTCAGTAATGTAGGCGCCGGAGCCCGCAGCGCGGGAAATGAGTGTGAAAATACAACACTCAGACTGCATGTCCAAACACCTGCAATCTACAGCCTCAGCCCCTGTGCGACACAGGGCGGTCAGCCAGGGTGACCCCAGCACAGGGTTCACCTCCAGAACCGCGGACCCGAGGGTAACGCGCGGTCTGAGTGTCAGGACACATAAAGTGACAGACACTACCCCCAGGCACACCGGAGACACACGAGGTATCTCAGTGCCGGTCCGGTCTGTAAGCACCATTTAGGGAGGCCTCGGACTGGGCTGGCTCCAGTCCGGTCTGTAAGCACCATTTAGGGAGGCCTCGGACGGAGCGGAGCTGTGCAAGGCTCCCATCTCCCACTCTCCAGAGCCCCCAGGAAGGGATGGAAAGGAGTGCGACAGCGTACCGGGAGAACACTACGTGTCCAGGCACTAGGCCCTCCGGTACCTCCACCTGCGTGTTCCACAAGGGTGAGCGGGGAGGCTGTCGAAGGTCCCGACCGGGACCGTTTTACCTTGTCTTCATACGCCATCACGTAAGCTGTGAGAATGCAGTGAAGTGCAAGCAAAGCGTGATCCTCCGAGCACACTAAGTTTAAAACTGAGGATGTTCCCTGCGGTAGGGGTTTATAAGCGGAGGGGGCGGTGTCTACACACTTGTAGTACCTAGTGTGACCTCCGGAGGGCAGTGCCCTAAACCCCATTGTCTGGGTCTCCCATTATGATGACCAGAAAATGCAGAACTGATTTATAGTTTGATTTTGGTATAAAACGGTTTTGTCTCTTGTAATGTCCATGGAAAACAGAGAAATTTTCTGCTGAAAAAGAAAAACCTCTTTTTATAAAAGACTAGTAAAAAGGCCCGATGCAATTGCATCGGGAGCAGGGTGAAATGAATTGTGTGTATACAGGCGGGCCAGTGGGTAGCAGAGTATACAGGGGGCTCTGTGGGTAGCAGAGTATACAGGCGGGTCTGTGGGTAGCAGAGTATACAGACGGCTCTGAGGGTAGGAGATTATACAGGTGACTCTGTGGGTAGTAAAGTATACAGGCGGCTCTGTGGGTAGAAGAGTATACAGGTGGGTCTGTGGGTAGTGGAGTATACAGGCGTGTGTGGTGGTGGTGGCAGAGTATACAGGTGTGTGTGGTGGTGGTGGCAGAGTATACAGGCGTGTGTGGTGGTGGCAGAGTATACAGGCGTCTGTGCTGGTGGCGGCAGAGTATACAGGCGTGTGTGGTGGTGGCAGAGTGTACAGGCGTGTGTGGTGGTGGCAGAGTGTACAGGTGTGTGTGGTGGTGGCAGAGTGTACAGGCGTGTGTGGTGGTGGGAGAGTATACCGGCGTGTGTGGTGGTGGCGGCAGAGTGTACAGGCGTCTGTGCTGGTGGCGGCAGAGTATACAGGCATGTGTGGTGGTGGCAGAGTATACAGGCGTCTGTGCTGGTGGCGGCAGAGTATACAGGCATGTGTGGTGGTGGCAGAGTATACAGGCGTCTGTGCTGGTGGCGGCAGAGTATACAGGCGTCTGTGCTGGTGGCGGCAGAGTATACAGGCGTCTGTGCTGGTGGCGGCAGAGTATACAGGCAGGTGTGGTGGTGGCGGCAGAGTATACAGGCGTCTGTGGTGGTGGCAGAGTGTACAGGTGTGTGTGGTGGTGGCAGAGTGTACAGGTGTGTGTGGTGGTGGCAGAGTATACAGGCGTGTGTGGTGGTGGCAGAGTATACAGGCGTGTGTGGTGGTGGCAGAGTATACAGGCGTGTGTGGTGGTGGCAGAGTATACAGGCGTGTGTGGTGGTGGCAGAGTATACAGGCGTGTGTGGTGGTGGCAGAGTATACAGGCGTGTGTGGTGGTGGCAGAGTATACAGGAGTGTGGTGGTGGCAGAGTATACAGGCGTCTGTGCTGGTGGCGGCAGAGTATACAGGCGTCTGTGGTGGCGGCAGAGTGTACAGGTGTGTGTGGTGGTGGCAGAGTGTACAGGTGTGTGTGGTGGTGGCAGAGTGTACAGGCGTGTGTGGTGGCGGCAGAGTGTACAGGCGTGTGTGTGGTGGCGGCAGAGTGTACAGGCGTGTGTGGGTGGCGGCAGAGTGTACAGGCGTGTGTGGTGGCGGCAGAGTATACAGGCGTGTGTGGTGGTGGCAGAGTGTACAGGCGTGTGTGTGGTGGTGGCAGAGTATACAGGCGTCTGTGCTGGTGGCGGCAGAGTATACAGGCGTCTGTGCTGGTGGCGGCAGAGGTTATACAGGCGTCTGTGCTGGTGGCGGCAGAGTATACAGGCAGGTGTGGTGGTGGCGGCAGAGTATACAGGCGTCTGTGGTGGTGGCAGAGTGTACAGGTGTGTGTTGGTGGTGGCAGAGTGTACAGGTGTGTGTGGTGGGTGGCAGAGTATTACAGGCGTGTGTGGTGGTGGCAGAGTATACAGGCGTGTGTGGTGGTGGCAGAGTATACAGGCGTGTGTGGTGGTGGCAGAGTATACAGGCGTGTGTGGTGGTGGCAGAGTATACAGGCGTGTGTGGTGGTGGCAGAGTATACAGGCGTGTGTGGTGGTGGCAGAGTATACAGGAGTGTGGTGGTGGCAGAGTATACAGGCGTCTGTGCTGGTGGCGGCAGAGTATACAGGGTGTGTGGTGGTGGCAGAGTGTACAGGCGTGTGTGGTGGTGGCAGAGTGTACAGGTGTGTGTGGTGGTGGCAGAGTGTACAGGCGTGTGTGGTGGTGGGAGAGTATACCGGCGTGTGTGTTGGTGGCGGCAGAGTGTACAGGCGTCTGTGCTGGGTGGCGGCAGAGTATACAGGCATGTGTGGTGGTGGCAGAGTATACAGGCGTCTGTGCTGGTGGCGGCAGAGTATACAGGCATGTGTGGTGGTGGCAGAGTATACAGGCGTCTGTACTGGTGGCGGCAGAGTATACAGGCGTCTGTGCTGGTGGCGGCAGAGTATACAGGCGTCTGTGCTGGTGGCGGCAGAGTATACAGGCGTCTGTGGTGGCGGCAGAGTGTACAGGTGTGTGTGGTGGTGGCAGAGTGTACAGGTGTGTGTGGTGGTGGCAGAGTGTACAGGCGTGTGTGTGGTGGCGGCAGAGTGTACAGGCGTGTGTGGTGGCGGCAGAGTGTACAGGCGTGTGTGGTGGCGGCAGAGTGTTACAGGCGTGTGTGGGTGGCGGCAGAGTATACAGGCGTGTGTGGGTGGTGGCAGAGTGTACAGGCGTGTGTGGTGGTGGCAGAGTGTACAGGCGTGTGTGGTGGTGGCAGAGTGTACAGGCGTGTGTGGTGGTGGCAGAGTGTACAGGCTGTGTGGTGGTGGCAGAGTGTACAGGCGTGTGTGTGGGTGGGCGGCAGATTATACAGGCATGTGTGGTGGTGGCAGAGTATACAGGCGTCTGTGCTGGTGGCAGAGTGTACAGGCGTGTGTGGTGGTGGCAGAGTATACAGGCGTGTGTGGTGGTGGCGGCAGAGTATACAGGCGTCGTGTGGTGGTGGCGGCAGAGTATACAGGCGTGTGTGGTGGTGGGCGGCAGAGTATACAGGCGTGTGTGGTGGTGGCGGCACAGTATACAGGCGGGTGTGGTGGTGGCGGCAGAGTATACAGGCGTCTGTGGTGGTGGCAGAGTATACAGGCATGTGTGGTGGTGGCAGAGTATACAGGCGTCTGTGCTGGTGGCAGAGTATACAGGCATGTGTGGTGGTGGCAGAGTATACAGGCGTCTGTGTGGTGGCGGCAGAGTATACAGGCGTGTGTGTGGTGGGCATAGTATACAGGCGTGTGTGGTGGTGGCGGCAGAGTATACAGGCGTGTGTGGTGGTGGCGGCAGAGTGTACAGGCGTGTGTGGTGTGGTGGCGGCAGAGTGTACAGGCGTGTGTGGTGGTGGCGGCAGAGTGTACAGGCGTGTGGTGTGGTGGCGGCAGAGTGTACAGGCGTGTGTGGTGGTGGCAGAGTGTACAGGCGTGTGTGGTGGTGGCAGAGTGTACAGGCGTGTGTGGTGGTGGCAGAGTTGTACAGGCGTGTGTGGTGGTGGCAGAGTGTACAGGCGTGTGTGGTGGTGGCAGAGTATACAGGCGTGTGTGGTGGTGGCGGCAGAGTGTACAGGCGTCTGTGCTGGTGGCAGAGTATAGAGGCGTGTGTGGTGGTGGCGGCAGAGTGTACAGGCGTCTGTGCTGGTGGCGCAGAGTATACAGGCGTTGTGTGGTGGCGGCAGAGTTACAGGCAGTGTGTGGTGGCAGAGTATACAGGCGTCTGTGTGGTGGCGGCAGAGTATACAGGCATGTGTGGTGGTGGCAGAGTATACAGGCGTGTGTGGTGGTGGCGGCAGAGTATACAGGCGTGTGTGGTGGTGGCAGAGTGTACAGGCGTGTGTGGTGGTGGCAGAGTTACAGGCGTGTGTGGTGGTGGCAGAGTGTACAGGCGTGTGTGGTGGTGGCAGAGTGTACAGGCGTGTGTGGTGGTGGCAGAGTGTACAGGCGTGTGTGGTGGTGGGGCAGAGTGTACAGGGTGGTGGTGGTGGGCAGTGTGTTGGTGGTGGCGGCAGAGTGTACAGGCGTGTGTGGTGGTGGCGGCAGAGTGTACAGGCGTGTGTGGTGGTGGCGGCAGAGTGTACAGGCGTGTGTGGTGGTGGCGGCAGAGTGTACAGGCGTGTGTGGTGGTGGCGGCAGAGTGTACAGGCGTGTGTGGTGGTGGCGGCAGAGTGTACAGGTGTGTGTGCGCAGTGTACGCGTGTGTGGTGGTGCGGCAGAGTGTACAGGTGTGTGTGGTGGTGGCGGCAGAGTGTACAGGCGTGTGTGGTGGCAGAGTGTACAGGCGTGTGTGGTGGCGGAGTATACAGGCGTCTGTGGTGGTGGCAGAGTGTACAGGCGTGTGTGGTGGCAGAGTATACAGGCGTGTGTGTGGTGGTGAGTATACAGGCGTCTGTGGTGGTGGCAGAGTGTACAGGCGTGTGTGGTGGTGGAGTATACAGGTGTCTGTGGTGCGCTCGTGCAAGGCAGGGGTTAAAAAAAATAAAAAAAGATTATGCTCACCTCACCCCGAGCCCCCGCCGTCTTCTGCCGTGTTCCGCCGTCTTCTGCCGTGTTCCGCTAGGCTCCCGGTGGCTGTGCAGGCTCCCGGTGCCTGCAGTGATCTTCTATCTACTGAGAGTGAAGGACCTGTGGTGATGTCAGAGTCACGTGACCCGCGATTTGCCTGGAGTAAGCTGGTGTCACGTGACTCTGACATCACCACAGGTCCTTCACTCTCAGTAGATAGAAGATCACTGCAGGCACCGGGAGCCTGCACAGCCACCGGGAGCCTAGCGGAACACGGCAGAAGACGGCGGGAGACGGCGGGAGACAGCGCGGGCTCGGGTAGAGGTGAGGATTTTTTTTTTTTTTTAGAGTAGTGCGGGTCTGCGGCTCGTGATGACGCTGCGCGTCATCACTCGCAGTCCCGCGCAAAGCATGTTGGGATTCGGCTACAACGCCCGAAATCCCAACTGCGGATTATATAAGTAGATTGTCACACACAGGAAAAACCGTAGATACAGCCAGAAGCATAACTACAACCTGCACAGGAAAAACTGACAAAGCAGGATGACATTGCCCAAGTTCACACTCCATCCAGACATTACTCTGATGGAGTGGATACTGCAAAAACTCATAAAACCAGGTTGGTCTGAAAGACAGATCTAGTAAAAAGGTCTGTTTTGTAGTTCAGACCTTGCAGATATCTTGCATTGAGTGCCAGGTACCAAAACACTTCCCGGTTGAGGAGCATACAGCACCAATTGCCACTGCTGAAGAGTTATGGATCCTCTCATTACCCTTCACTGTGATATTAAAAATCCCACCTGGAAGGCATTTCCTTAGAAGTCTGGACAAACCAGAGACAGATGTTCCCAGACTACAAGAATTGGAATCTGCAGCAGAAAGATGTTCCGATATCCTTAATAAATGGTGCATCCCATATAGTATTACATGGAACACAAGTAGACAAAACCGTTTCATACCAAGATTAAACTATTTATCAGTTCTACATATTTGTTCTCTGGTCGTCATGCGTATTAATATTTGAAGAATATTGACTTTCTGCAATAATTGGATGGATCATACATATCTCAGATATTTTCTTGCTCTTTTTTTCCTCTCTCCTCTCCCTTCCCCTCCCTTTACCTCCCCCTCTCTTCCTCGACCCTATCTTGGTTTTCCTATCGTGTTTCCTTGGAGGGTATGTTTCTTAATGCAATTGATGTGGCCAGGGCAAGGGGGTACTCGGACACCGGGGCTGCTGAATAGGGAGTCACGGGTGGACGGGTTCCCGATGTCGTGCCCTGGTTATCATTTGAGGTAGATGGTGGTGGGGAGAAGGGAGTATTTACAGGGGATCGTGACTCTACATGTAGTTCCCGGTAAAATGGTACCAGCGCTGCAAGCCGGCCGCTGAGGTGATGGTGGGTGCAGCAGAGTGTGGGACAGCTCCCTACAGGTGGATCTATTACCTCAGGGCAGTGGTTATGGATTGCGGATGAGGGGAGTTGTGGTAGGTGTTGGTGTTGCAGTTCTTACCCCTCTGCTGAGCCGCAAGTGATGCTGAGCCCTCCGGGCACCGCAAGAAGGATGACAGAGTCCAATTCAACTTTACTCCACTTTAATGGTACCGGCAGATGGTGATGGCATACGGTACAGTCTGGTTTATCAGGGGTCGGTCACCAGCTCCAGGTTACCCATTATGGAGTCTCTAGATGTCCTTCCTTCTATGGCTTTCTGGGCTTAACTTGTTCTTCCTCACTTCTACCACCCTCGCAGAGCTCTCCCGCCAGTGCCACGGTCTATCTATCAGGCAAGGTTTGTGCCCCACCGGTCCGGATACGAAGTCCGAGAGCGAGAAGGCCTCCTTCCAGCACCGCAATTTATGGCCATTTTCCTGTAGTGTCTTGAACCGGTTCTTGGTCCTGAGGGGTGAGATACTTGGTGGCGCTGTCAGCAACCTCTTAGTGATGGGCCTGCAGCTCGACGGTCGGCAGCGGGAGATAAACGTCCGACTGCTTCGGCTACCCGCACAGCCGATGCTTCCCCAACGTGACCAGCCGGCTCCAACCAGTCCTGGCCTGTAGCCTTCTGTCCTGGGACCCCACATAGAGATGGGGATCCCTCCTGTCACGTTACCGTCAAGCTAGTCCTCACTGACTGCCTTCCCAGCACTGTCTGACTAACTATCACTTTCCCTCCCACTACTCTATCCTAGGCTCCACCCCACCCCTTTGGGACCTACTAAATTACCAGCGTCCCCTATTCTAAGTGGTGTGGTCCTCGGTGGGTGTAAAAATAGACTCCATAAGGTGAACCTTGAACTGATGACTTTACAGGGTTAACATTACTATTAAAGTGCAATACTACCCTGTGGCACCTAGTCACAGGGGCGCCACACACAGGGGCGCCACACAATTGATGGCTGATTTGTCTCTAATGTGGTTCTAATTTTTAAAAGAATAGTTGGCTTCACATCATGTATGCCTGCGATTAAGCATGCATGTCCAAAACATGTCAGGAGGGGCTATGCAAGCTATGGTCATGGATTTTTATTGAATCACAAATAAAGCTGTTGTGACGTTTTAAAGAAACCTTGAGACTCTGGATTTTCCTTTTTTTTTTTCTACAATACCAGTGGAGGCCAGCCACTTAAACAGAATTTCCCACAGATCCTGGTGAATTGATATGGTGAGCAGCACATTCCTTTTATCTTTTATTTATATTGATTTATAAAATAAAAATGAAAATGATTTTTATGCTTTAAGGGCATGTTTACAGTGTAGTAATGCTCAAAGGTGCACATTATGGGGAATGATAGTTTACCTGAAACCAGCATTCAGCACATGGACCCTGGGACTGTGCATGACCGGCTTTTCAACCGTGTGAATTGTTTTCTTCTCCGTGACACAATAGTAATATGTTTTGTTGCTGGTGTATTTGTGACTGGAGTGCAGTTACTTGGTTACTTAGTGAATCCTGTCTACACACCATTTCCTTTACAGTCAGGTTAGGTCGAAGCCTCCCATAGACTGCCCAGCATATGTCCTGTTAGTAATTGGATATATAGCATATATCATTAAAGGGAACCCGTCAGATAGTTTATGCCCCCCAACGTATCATCTTGATCTGCAGGTTCAGAATCCTTTCCTAACCATCCCTGTATAAGCCAATAATGTACTCTAAAAGTGGAAAACAAAGCTTTTATTACCTTTGAATTTCAGATGCAAATGAACCCAGTGACTAGTTGTTAGGGCGTTATTACATCAGCCAAGGCTGCCCTTTTTCCATGGTTCCCTGTGGGCATGATAACTTCATTTCCCAGCAATGTCATCATCCGAATCTAACAGCGCCCCCCACCCTCACCGCAGCTCTTTATGGTCTGGCGCTGTATGCCTCAGTTTTTATAAATCCATTCATTCTAGCTTCGAAAATGTCAAAAGGTCATCATAAATGATGTCCTTATGATTTATACTTATGATGACCTTTGACCCATTCAGAGCAGGAATGAATGTGTTGCACGGATTTATGTCTTTACATCAATCTAATCAAAGGACAATAAAACGATTAGCTTCTTATCTCTTGAACACTGATATTCACTACCCCAGCTGCTCTTCCTATGTTCTGCTTCACCTTGCCTGCCTTATGTACTGCATTATCCAGTCATCTATTTGTATACACAGCTCTGGCAAAAATTAAGAGACCACTGCAAATTTTTCAGTTTCTCTGATTTTTCTCTTTATAGGTATATATTTGAGTAAAATGTACATTGTTCTTTTATTCTATAAACTACTGTCAACATGTCTCTGAAATTCAAAGCTAAAACATTTGTATTTATTTGCAGCAAATGAGAAATCATCAAAATAATATTCATATTCACTTAGAAACAATACTTAAACTTAATACTTTTACAGCCATGTAAAATGGAATTAATAGCGCTATATAAAAAAAATGAATAAATTAATTAAAAATTTATTGATTAAATTAATTAAAATTAAATTAATTAATTAAAAGCCAGCATTTAGCAGACAAAAGGATTGTGAGAATGGTCATAGGATGATGCAGGGACATGTTTTTATAGGTTAGGTGGAATTTTGGAGGTGACGGGTTCCCTTTAAGGTGGCCACAACATCAGTGCCAGTGGCCAGGGCCCTGAAGATATGGCTGACTCTGCGGTCCTATCACCTAGACCAGTGGTGGCGAACCTATGGCACGCGTGCCACAGAGGGCACGCGGCCTCGCCGCTGCACTGCCGCTTTGAACTGCTGGTGCAATCGCGCCAGCAGTTCAAAGATGTGTCGGAGCGGAGGAGATATTTCTCCTCGCTCCGACACTCTCTGCTAGCCCCGCCCGCCGGATCATGTGACTGCGGTCATCTGACGTGCTCAGCGTCACGTGAACGCAGTCATCGCGAGAAGAACCGCAGATATGAAAGGAGCAGCAGTCGGCGGTGGAAACAGGAATAGTGAGGTGAGTATGTGACTTTTTTTTTTTAAATTAGGAGGAAGCATTTTCTACAAGGATGGGGGCTATACGAGGATGGGGGCTATACGAGGATGGGGGCTATACGAGGATGGGGCATTTACTATAAGGATTGGGGCTATACAAGATGGGGCATTTGCTACAAGGATGGGGGCTATACAAGATGGGGCATTTGCTACAAGGATGGGGCTACACAAGATGGGGCATTTACTACAAGGATGGGGCTACACAAGATGGGGCATTTACTACAAGGATGGGGGCTAGACAAGATGGGGCATTTACTACAAGGATGGGGGCTATACAAGATGGGACATTTACTACAAGAAGGGGGCAATACAAGGGGGGAAATTAACTATAAGGATGGAGGCTATACAAGATGGGGCATTTACTATAAGGATGGGGGCATTACAAGGAGGGGACATTTACTACAAGGAGGGGGCAATACAAGGAGGATACATTTACTATAAGGATGGGGGCATTACAAGCAGGGGGCATTTACTATAAGGATGGGGGCATTACAAGGAGGGGGCATGATGGGGCTCTTATTACAAGTAGGCGGCATGATGGGGCATTTATTACAAGGAGGAGGCATGATGGGGCATTACTACAAGGAGGAGGCATGATGGGGCATTACTACAAGGAGGAGACATGATGGGGCATTTCTGCAATGAGGGGGCATGATGGGGCACTACTGCAAGGGGACAAGGATCGGGCATTACTGGAAGGGGACAAGGATGATGCATTACTGAAAGGGGACAAGGATGAGGCATTTCTACAAGATGGGAGCAGAATGGGCCATTACTAAATGTGGACAAGGATGGGGCATTACTACAAGAAAGGGAGTAGAATGGAGACATTACTGCCAGGAGAGGGTCAGGATGAAGCACATAACTACAAGGAGAGGGTAAGGATGGAGAGATTACTACAGGAAGACGGTCAGGATGGACCACATACCTAGAAGGAGAGTGTCAGGATGGAGCACGTAACTACAAGAAGACGGTCACGATGGACTACGTACCTACAAGAAGATGGTCAGGATAGAGCACATAGCTACAAGGAGAGGGTCAGGATAGAACACATAGCTTCAAGGAGAGGGTCAGGATGGAGCACATAACTATAAGGAGAAGGTCAGGATGGAGACATTACTACAAGGAGAAGGTCAGGATGGAGCACATAGCTACAGGATTGGGCACATAACTACTATCTATCTAGCTCTAATATTCTTACATTTTTTTTCATACAGATCAGTCCACCTGCTGTGTCTGGAAAGGGCAGTGGGAGCAGCTCAGCTTCAATGTGAAGTTCACATGAGCTGGATGACCACTGCTGAAGAGAAGACTGCAAAAGGTAAGTTTAAAATCAATTAATTGTTAAAATAATAGAACTTATCAGGGTGTCAAGACTACAAGCGCTGTACAGGCAAGAGAGTTGTCAGCTGTTGACTCTTCCCCTGTGCAGTCCTTGTGACGGCCACATTTAGGATAAATTGCCCTATCGGCACTTCACTATGAAGAATTAGGTTTTAGGTTGCAGATTGGGCACTCGGTCCCGTAAAGGTTCGCCATCACTGACCTAGACCAACAGCTTGCACGATAAACATAATGAATTTTTAAGCGATGCCTCGCTTATTACACTGAAAGAGGTCTAAGGGCCCCTTTACACGCGGCTACATTTCTAGGGTGGCTACAGGTAACTTACTGGATGCAGTGAAATCATGGAGAGATTATTCCATTTGTACACAGCAACAAGATAGAACCTTGTCTCCATGATTTCACTGCAACCAGTAAGTTACCTGTAGCCACCCTAGAAATGTAGCCGCGTGTAAAGGGGCCCTTACTGTCTGATCACTAGAAACGCCTCTAGATAGGCGCTATGGATCAAATAATGAGCAGTGATGATGCATTTCTGCAGCCTTCATGTTGTTTGGTTCCCAACTATAAGATATCCTGAAACTCTGGTGACCAATCAGGACGGGAATACGAAAGTTGGAATCTACTACAAGAATTCCTACAAAAAGGGGCACTAGAGGAGATGCCACCTCATCAAAGAGGGTTAGGAGTGTTCCTCCCTTTATCTCCAGTCCCCAAGTCTGGAGAGATGATATTTAGTGATAGATCTCACTTACTTGAATACCTTCCTCTAGAATAAGAGGAAATTCAAAATGAAGAGTCTTGATCGGTCCGGTCGCTTCTGTGAAGAGGCAGCTGGTGTACAACTATAGATCTGCAATATGCATATCTGTATATTTCAATTCTTATCTTCCATCCCAGGTTTCTACGAGTCGCAGTACAGCAAGGTGGTCATTTTCACCATTTTCAATTCACTGTCTACCGTTCAGGATCTTGGAGGGTCGAGTGTCTTTGCCAAGACAGTAGAAGTCTTGGTAGCTGCCCTCAAATGTCAGGGCATTTACATCGTGCCCTCCCTAGGCGAATGGTTACCGAGACCCTCCTCCAAGGCTCAGTTACTGGATCATCTACAAGCGACCCTGACTCTGCTAATCTCCCACGGTTCCTGATCAACAAAGGGCAATCATGCTTATCACCTTCCAGAGAGATTACATTTTTGGATGCGTGATCAACTCCCAAAACATGATGGTGACATTGACCAGCGAGAGAATCCGAAGTTTTCAAGACGGCGTATCTCATCTTACCAGAGTTCCTCGCGTATCAATCAGAACAGCAATGAGTGTGTTGGGGAAGCTTGCTTCAACCATAGTAGAAGCAGTGTCATTGACCAAACATCATGTTCGAATGCTGCAAACAGACATCCTAACATCGTGTCTAATCCATCAGCCACTAACATGTCTAATCTCTATACCTCGGGTCATCAAACAGGTCCTACACTGGTGGCTGGTTCCAGCTCATCTGAGTTTAGGCAGGTCACTTACGCAACATCATACGGTCACTCCGATGACGGGCGCCTCAGGACACGCATGGGGTGCTCATGTAGGAGACCTCTGGGTCCAGAGACCCTGGCGAAGTTAGAAGCCTACATGTCGACCAGTCTCAGGAAACTGAGGGTGATTGGTCTCGCTCTGTCACTTCCAGAAGCTGCCGTTCCAGCAAGCTGTGATAGTTCCGATCCGACAACCTGGCGGCAGTGGTCTGCCTCAACAAACAAGGTGGGATGAGGAGTCATTCTCTTGCTTCAGAGTGCCACAAGATATTTGTTTGAGCAGAGAGCAGTCTTCACGGTCTGACAGCAGTCCACATACCAGAGTTCTTCAACCCCATGGCTGATTGGCTCAGCCGCAATCAAGTTCTTCGAGCATACTGAAGCCTCAACATCAAAGTGTTTTATCAAAGCACTGGGATTATTGGAAGACCCAACTTGGGCCCGATGGATACCAGTCTTAACATGAAGTGTCCCTGCTTCACCTCCCTTCAGAGTCACAATCAGCCTTGGGCCCTGGATGGTCTAGCTCTCTCATGTAAGAGATTGATGGTGTACAGTTAGGGCCAGAAATATTTGGACAGTGACACAAGTTTTGTTATTTTAGCTGTTTACAAAAACATGTTCAGAAATACAATTATATATATAATATGGGCTGAAAGTACACACTCCCAGCTGCAATATGAGAGTTTCCACATCCAAATCGGAGAAAGGGTTTAGGAATCATAGCTCTGTAATGCATAGCCTCCTCTTTTTCAAGGGACCAAAAGTAATTGGACAATGGACTCTAAGGGCTGCAATTAACTCTGAAGGCGTCTCCCTCGTTAACCTGTAATCAATGAAGTAGTTAAAAGGTCAGGGGTGGATTCCAGGTGTGTGGTTTTGCATTTGGAAGCTGTTGCTGTGACCAGACAACATGCGGTCAAAGGAACTCTCAATTGAGGTGAAGCAGAACATCCTGAGGCTGAAAAAAAAGAAAAAATCCATCAGAGAGATAGCAGACATGCTTGGAGTAGCAAAATCAACAGTTGGGTACATTCTGAGAAAAAAGGAATTGACTGGTGAGCTTGGGAACTCTAAAGGTACCGTCACACGCGGCAATTTTGCAAGCAATTTCACTGGCAATTTGCTGGTTGCAGTGAAATCATGGATACATGGTTCCATTTCTACACGGCAACAAAACAGAACCATGTATCCATGATTTCACTGCAACCAGCAAATTGCCAGTGAAATTGCTTGCAAAATTGCCGCGTGTGACGGTACCTTAAAAGGTCTGGGCGTCCACGGATGACAACAGTGGTGGATGATCGCCGTATACTTTATTTGGTGAAGAAGAACCCGTTCACAACATCAACTGAAGTCCAGAACACTCTCAGTGAAGTAGGTGTATCTGTCTCTAAGTCAACAGTACAGAGAAGACTCCATGACAGTAAATACAAAGGGTTCACATCTAGATGCAAACCATTAATCAATTCCAAAAATAGACAGGCCAGAGTTAAATTTGCTGAAAAACAAGTCAAGAAGCCAGCTCAGTTCTGGAAAAGTATTCTATGGACAGATGAGACAAAGATCAACCTGTACCAAAATGATGGGAAAGAAAAAGGTTTGGAGAAGAAAGGGAACGGCACATGATCCAAGGCACACCACATCCTCTGTAAAACATGGTGGAGGCAACGTGATGGCATGGGCATGCATGGCTTTCAATGGCACTGGGTCACTTGTGTTTATTGATGACATAACAGCAGACAAGAGTAGCCGGATGAATTCTGAAGTGTACCGGGATATACTTTCAGCCCAGATTCAGCCAAATGCTGCAAAGTTAATTGGACGGCGCTTCATAGTACAGATGGACAATTACACCAAGCATACAGCCAAAGCTACCCAGGAGTTCATGAGTGCAAAAAAGTGGAACATTCTGCAATGGCAAAGTCAATCACCAGATCTTAACCCAATTGAGCATGCATTTCACTTGCTCAAATCCAGGCTTAAGACGGAAAGACCCACAAACAAGCAAGACCTGAAGGCTGCGGCTGTAAAGGCCTGGCAAAGCATTAAGAAGGAGGAAACCCAGCATTTGGTGATGTCCATGGGTTCCAGACTTAAGGCAGTGATTGCCTCCAAAGGATTCGCAACAAAATATTGAAAATAAAAATATTTTGTTTGGGTTATGTTTATTTGTCCAATTACTTTTGACCTCCTAAAATGTGGAGTGTTTGTAAAGAAATGTGTACAATTCCTACATTTTCTATCAGATATTTTTGTTCAACCCTTCAAATTAAACGTTACAATCTGCACTTGAATTCTGTTGTAGAGGTTTCATTTCAAATCCACTGTGGTGGCATGCAGAGCCCAACTCGCAAAAATTGTGTCACTGTCCAAATATTTCTGGCCCTAACTGTATGTCTTTTCCCTGGTTCCGATGATCCTCACGAAACTCTGGAAGATTCAGGACAAACAGACGGAGGCGAATTGAAGCCAGAATGGAATGACTGCAAAGAAATTGATTTCAACTCATGTCGCAGCTTTCGAGTGGAAGATTGTGGAAGCTTACGATCAGACCAGATCTCCTGTCACAAGGGGACTCAGCCAGGTTGCATCTGACAGCATGGAGATGGTCAGGGAGACTTTAATCACATACGGGCTCCCAGATAACGTCATCACCATGTTTGCTTTCACTCGTTGAGTAGCTATGTTGAAGGGTATTACAGATTATGGAACATCTACAACTCATGGTGCTCCTCACAAGGTCATGACAGGAGTACTGTGACCTCCATTCTACAATTCCTGCAAGCGAGGTTTGATAAAGCCCTAAACACTCTGAAGACTCATTTTTAGGTGATCAAGGCTAACTTGGATGGTACATGCTTAGATATCTGCTGATAGCTCTATTCTTAAAGCAGTGAAGAATTTGAGACCTCCCTTTCACCAGTTCCTTCCTCGGACCTCTCATTCCCTCTTAAAGCTCTTCAAGGACCTACACTCGAGCCTGAAGAACAGGCTTCGATCAAGCACGTCTCCTGGAAAACTCTGTTGGTGGTAGTACTTACATCAGCTAGGATAAATGGAGAATTCCGGGCATTATCTTCCAGGAAACCATATCTCCACATTGCGTCAGATCATACAGCATTAAGTTTCATGCCAGGGTTCTTGTTCTGCATTGAACATGATCATCCAAGAGGTTATTCTTCCAGTACTCGGTGACTATGCTAATGAACAAGGTCTTGCCTTACTGGAGGTACGGAGGATAGTCCTAAGCTATCACATTCAGGAAGGACAAAAACCTGTTATATCAGTTTACAGGTCCGAACCACGGCTGAAAAGCTAGCAACCTAGCAAGAGCACTCTAGCTAGATTGATCCGTTCAGTAATCTGCAAAACCTACGTGACAAATCAACTGGTACAATTGTTGTCAGTTAGATCTCATTCTACTCGAGCTCCATCCGCCTCATGGGCTGAAAGGACACAAGTTCCACTGGATCAGATCTGTAGAGCTGCAACATAGTCATCTATATCTGCATTCAGAAGCACATTAAGTAGAATGAGGTGTTCTTTGGTTGAAATTCAACTGGACTGGAATGGAACGGCTGTCAGACATGTAGAGATAGTGTAAAATATAAAGGGAGGGGGACAAGAGGCGCAATAGTGCCCTATCACTAGTGACACTAGTGTATTGTGGTGGTGCTGTGGAGCCACTCACCTGGTCCAGTTGTGATCCCCACAACTGGTTTGAAGGCGTTTCGGAATCAATGTTCCAAGCTGCTGCAGGACCTCCACCTACCACTGGATAGTGGTATGTTCCAAGAAAAATGATGGGAGTGATGGTGTACCACGGTCCGCGCTGCTCAGGGTTCAGAATAACTCACCAGAAAGTCAATCAAATTTCCATCCTCTTTATTCCTCCTACGCGTTTCAGCGCCACACCCGGCGCCTTCCTCAGGGATATATATCCCTGAGGAAGGCGCCGGGACTCTCTGGTGAGTTATTCTGAACCCTGAGCAGCGCGGACCGTGGTACACCATCACTTCCATCATTTTTATGTAGAGATAGTGATTTTTAGAAAACTGTGCAGTGGTCTCTTAATTTTTGCCAGAGCTGTATATGTGGGTTCAAAATTTTCGTCATTATTAACCTGATGAAGAGACCTTAGAGTCCTGAAAGCTTGCTATTAACCCCTTCACGACCTATGACGTCGTGGGACGTCATAGAAGTCGATGCGTTCCCGACCTGTGACGTCCCACGACGTCATGGCAGGATCGCGTTCCCGTGGCACCGGTGATCGGGGCCGGTGACATGTCACTGGTGCCGCGGGGAACATGAGGACCTGTACTTTGTCCTGGGGGGGTGGCTATTTCCCCCTTGTCGCTGAATTCGCTCTGATTGGCAGTTTAAACTGAACTGCCAATCAGAGCGATTCTCCCCTCCAAATCTGATTGGATTTCTCCAATCAGGCTTGGAGGGGTGGGTGCGCGGGTGCCCTCCCCCTCCTCAGCCCCTCCGACTCCAAGCTAACCCCCCACCCACCACCGATCCCCTCAGCAGCCTGCCGCATGCCGGCGCTGCTGCAGGCGCCGGTGCTGGCACCGGTGCGGTCTGGCGCCGGTGGGTGCCTAGTGCCCCGCAACCCTCCTGCCCCGGGTGCCCTGGTGCCTCCGTTCCCCCCCCGTGTCCCCTCTCACCCATCCTCCGTTGTCCTCCGCGGTGCCGCGGCTCCTCGGTGTGGCGCTCCTCCTCTTCTCCCAGGCTCCTCCTCCTCACTGGAGGATCTTGAGAGAGGTAAGTATGTGTGTGTGTGTGTGTTTGTGTATGTGTGCATGTTCATGGGTGGATGCATGGGTGCGTGCATGGGCGCATGGGTGCGTGCATGGGCGCATGGGTGCGTGCATGGGCGCAAAGATGGATGGGTGCGTGGAGGGATAGGCGCATGGGTGCGTGCATGGATGGATGGACGCATGGGTGCATGGACGCATGGGTCCGTGGATGGATGGACGCATGGGTGCGTGGATGGATGGGCGCATGGGTGCGTGGATGGGAGCATGGGTGCGTGCATGGGAGCGTGGGTGCAAAGATAGATGGGTGTGTGGATGGATAGGCGCATGGGTGCGTGGATGGATGGGCGCATGGGTGCGTGCATGGATGCGTGGATGGATGGGTGCATGTGTGTAACAAGGGATCAAGTGTCCTCTTGTTGTAGTCACTGGTGTCAGTCATGGTGCACTGTATGGCAATGATCTGCCATACCGTGCACCAGAGACTACAACAAGAGGACGCTTGATCCCTTGTTGTAGTCTCTGGGGTCACAGTCATGAAGCATGGTACGGCAGATAATTGCCATACAGTGCACCATGACTGACCCCAGTGACTATAACAAAGGATCAAGTGTCCTCTTGTTGTAGTCTCTGGGGTCAGAGTCATGGTGCACGGTACGGCAGATAATTGCCATACAGTACTTCATGACTGTGACCCCAGAGACTACAACAAGGGATCAAGTGTCCTCTTGTTGTATTCACTGGGGTCAGTCATGGTGCACTGTTTGGCAATGATCTGCCGTACCGTGCACCATAACTCTGACCCCAGAGACTACAACAAGAGGACACTTGATCCCTTGTTGTAGTCTCTGGGGTCACAGTCATGAAGCATGGTACGGCAGATAATTGCCATACAGTCTTTCATGACTGTGACCCCAGAGACTACAACAAAGGATCAAGTGTCCTCTTGTTGTAGTCACTGGTGTCAGTCATGGTGCACTGTATGGCAATGATCTGCCGTACCGTGCACCATGACTCTGACCCCAGAGACTACAACAAGAGGACGCTTGATACCTTGTTGTAGTCTCTGGGGTCACAGTCATGAAGCACGGCACGGCAGATAATTGCCATACAGTACTTCATGACTGTGACCCCAGAGACTACAACAAAGGATCAAGTGTCCTCTTGTTGTAGTCACTGGTGTCAGTCATGGTGCACTGTATGGCAATGATCTGCAGTACCGTGCACCATGACTCTGACCCCAGAAACTACAACAAGAGGACACTTGATCCCTTGCTGCAGTCTCTGGATGTAGCAGAGGTGATCGAGCGTCGTGGGACCTTCGTTGTGGACTACGTCGGAGGCGATCGAGCGTCGTGGGACCTTCGTTGTGGACTACGTCGGATCTTTATAATAAAGATGGAGTCCGAATTTTGTTTGTGTTTTTTTTTCAAATAAAAAGATTTTTCTCTGTGTGTATTTTCTGACTATTTACAAGAGATTCCTAATGGCGGGTCTAACATTGGCCCTATATTATGAATCTCGGGCTTAGTGCCAGCTGCCAATAAAAAGCTGGCATTAACCCTTTTATTACCCAGTTAGCCACCGGCACCAGGGCAACTGGAAGAGCATGGGTACAGCGCCAGAAAATGGCGCTTCAATGAATGCGCCATTTTCTGGGGCGGCATGGGGGGCCCAGAACGCTTGGGCCTCACTATGCTGAGGATTCCAGCCCCAGCTGCCTAGTTGTACCTGGCTGGACCAAAAATATGGCGGAGCCCCACGTAATTTTTTTTCTAGGATTAGTTCTAGAAATTAAAAAAAAAATGGGCTTCGCTGTATTTTTGGTTCCAGCCAGGTATGACGAGGCAGCTGGGGGCTGGTGGCAGTCCGTAGCTGCCAAGTTGTAACTGGCTGGACCAAAAATATGGCGGAGCCCTGTGTCATTTTTTTTCTAGAAATAATTCTAGAAATAAAAAAAAAATAGGCTTCGCTGTATTTTTGGTTCCAGCCAGGTACAACTTGGCAGCTAGGGGGCTGGAATCCTCAGCATGGAGAGACCCAAATGTTTTGGGTCCCTATGCTGCGAATTGCAACTACTAGACTAGTATGTTTTTCACAAAAAGTTTCTTTATTCATTTATACGGCTCAATTTGTGAAGCACATGGGGGTTCAAAGTGCTCACTGTGCATCTAGATAGGTTCCTTGGGGGTCTAGGTTCCAAAATGGGGTCACTTGTGGGGGAGCTCCAATGTTTAGGCACACAGGGGCTCTCCATACGCAACCTGGTGTCCGCTAACAATTCCAATTGTTGGCAAACACCAGGTTACGTATGGAGAGCCCCTGTGTGCCTAAACATTGGAGCTCCCCCACAAGTGACCCCATTTTGGAAACTAGACCCCCCAGGGAACATATCTAGATGCATAGTGAGCACTTTGAATCCCCAGGTGCTTCACAAACTGATTCGTAATGAGGTAAAAATACTTTTTTTTCCACACAAATTATCTTTTTTAATTTTTACGGATCAATTTGTGAAGCACCTGGGGGTTCAAAGTGCTCACAATGCATCTAGATATGTTCCCTAGGGGGTCTAGTTTCCAAAATGGGGTCGCTTGTGGGGGAGCCCCAATGTTTAGGCACACAGGGGCTCTCCAAATGCGACATGGTGTCCGCTAACAATTTGAGGTGATTTTCCATTCAAATTGTTAGCGGACACCATGTCGCGTTTGGAGAGCCCCTGTGTGCCTAAACTTTGGAGCTCCCCGCAAGTGACCCCATTTTGGAAACTAGACCTCCCAGGGAACTTATCTAGATGGGTGGTGAGCATTTTTAACCCCCACATGCTTTACAAATTGATCTGTGAATATGGAAAAAGTACTTTTTCTTCACAAAAATGTTCTTTTAGCCTCAATTCTTTCATTTTCGCATGGGTAACAGGATAAAATTCATGCTAAAATTTGTTGGGCAATTTCTCCTGAGTACACCGATGCCTCATATGTGGTCATAAACCACTGTTTTGACGCGCGGCAGGGCTTAGAAGTGAAGTAGCGCCATTTCACTTTTTGAATGGAAAATTAGCTCCAAAAGTCAAATTGTGCTCTTTCCCTTCAAAGCCCTGCCGTGCGCCCAAACAGTGGTTTATGATCACATATGAGGTATCGATATACTCAGGAGAAATTGCCCAACACATTTTAGGATCCATTTTATCTTGTTGCCTATGTGAAAATGAAAAAAATTGAGGCTAAAAGAACATTTTTGTTAGAAAAATTAAAATATCCATTTTTTTGTTTCCAATTTGCTTAGTTCCTGTGAAGCACCTGAAGGGTTAATAATCTTCTTGAATGTAGTTTTGAGTAGCTTGAGGGGTGCAGTTTTTGGAATGGTGTCACTTTTGGGTGTTTTCTGTCATGTACACCCCTCAAAAAGACTTCAAATGTGATGTGGTCACTAAAAAAATGGTTTTGTAAATTTTGGTGGAAAAATGAAAAATTGCTCATGAACTTTGAACCCTTACAACTTCCTAACAAAATTTTTTTTTTTTTCCAAAATTGTGCTGATGTAAAGTAGACATGTGGGAAATATTATTTCAGAACTATTTTGTGTCACATAACTCTCTGGTTTACCAGAAGAAAAATTCTAAATTTGAAAATTGCTAAATTTTCAAAATGTTTGCCATATTTTTGATTTTTTCACAAATAAACGCAAAAAACTATCGACCTAAATTTAATACTAAGATGAAGCCCAATATGTCACGAAAAAAACAATCTCAGAATCACTAGGATCCGTTGAAGCGTTCCCGAGTTATAACCTCATAAAGGGACACTGGTCAGAATTGCAAAAAATGGCAAGGTCTTTAGGGTCAAATTAGGCTGGGTCATGAAGGGGTTAATAACCATCTTATCATTTAGCCAATAAAAGGTATCAGCCACTGAGAACTCTCAGATTTTAATATTTTTTTATCTGCTGGCTAACACAGTACAAACATTTTTTACTAGCTCCTCAGTGTGAGTCAGTGTTCATTTCCGGCCCGGCTGTGTGCATGTTAGCCGGGTGGACCCTTCCCAGTTCCAGATCATGCACACTGACCCTTCTGAAGCTGGGATATGTACACCAAATACTGTGGCATACAGAGCAGGACCGGAAAGAGCTGTGGGGGCGTGAGATCCTGATGACAACATCGGTTGGAAATTAGGTTATCATGCCCACAGGGGTGTGATAACCAAGGAAAAAGGGCAGCCTTGGCTGGTGTAATAACGCCCTAACGACTAGTCGCTGTGCTCATTTGAATCTGAAATTCAAAAGGTAATTAAAGCTTTTTTTTTACATTTAGAGTACATGATTAGCTTATACAGGGATTGTTAGGAAAGGATTCTGAACCTGCAGATGGAGATACTGATAGGTAGGGGGCATAAACGAGCTGACAGGTTCCCTTTAAAAAAAGTAGCACCTTGCGTGCTAAACTGAACTGTCCCTTTAAATTACCTGAAAGTGCTTTGTATGGCCTGGAGTCGCTGAAACAAACCTTCTTGTTTCCTAAAATAGTGTTGATTGTTGAACTCTTGCCAACATTGGGATAACCAACCTGACAGAAATAGAAGATGAAAAAAGAAATCAATGAAATTACTTAATTGTTAAGAATTCACTGAATACCTGGTGTAAGGCCGTCACTTAGCGCTCACACACTCAGCTGTGATGTAGGTCCGAGTGTAAAATCACATGTGAATAATTTCAGAGCTGTCACTGTCAGAGTTCAGAATACACAAGAGTTCTGAGACTAATAAAAGTTGTTTCACGTTTCTGAGCATGGAAAAAATGGCATGATGTTGAAGCATTTGTTTTTGTCTCTATCAATACCAAAAGGGAGACTGTGGGCATTATTTTTAATATTACAAGGGAACTGTAACGCCGGTGGTCTGGTGTCTTGGTTTCCTCGGCGTTACTGCGCTTTCACCCAATGCTCCTTCCCCCCCTGACCAGCTGGGAGACTGTAGTATGTTACCTGGATAGGATTCTGCTCAGTTCCCAGCTCCGCTGCACGTGTTGTATTGTCAGTGCTCCGCTGTTTACCTCTCATGTGTGGACCCTGGCTCCCGCTGTGGAAGCTATCCGCGGGTTGTGAGGTCCTCTGCAGCTGGTGCATGACTTTCCACGTGTGTCTAGGCTTGCAGCCGCTGCCAGGTGCTCTGGGCATCGGTTCCTGTGCTGGCTATGCTGTATGGGTTCTGACTGTGCCTAGGGTGCGCGCCGCCACACCTTCCCCAGTTTAGTAAGATGGAGGGTGTGCGCTTGAATTGCTGTCCCCAGCCTATAGCTGAGGGTCAGCTCCTATTTAAAGTTCCTCTTCCCTGTTGGGTGTGGCCAGAGCCTCGCATTAGGTTTCTTAACCTAACCCTGTGTGTTTGGTCCAACATGCTGCTCCTGGTCTGCCTTGTCTACAGCTCCTGTTCTGCCTGCTACCAGTTCGGGGAAAGCTGATGTCTGTGTCCCTGGACCCGTCTTGTCTGTGTTGGTGCCAACGTCCTTGTCTTGTTCCTGCTTGTGTCTTGCTGTTCCCGGTCTGGAGTCGTGTCCGTTTCATGGAGTCCAGACGTCCTGACTGTCGGTGTCCAAGATGGACCTGAGGTTCTGCCTGGTGTCCGTGCCTGGTGTCCGAGATGACCCCGATGTCTTGCCTGGTGTCCGAGATGACCCCGATGTCTTGCCTGGTGTCCGAGATGACCCCGATGTCTTGCCTGGTGTCCGAGATGACCCCGATGTCTTGCCTGGTGTCCGAGATGACCCGATGTCTTGCCTGGTGTCCGAGATGACCCTGAGGTTCCCGCCTGGTGTCCGTGCCTGGTGTCCGAGATGACCCCGATGTCTTGCCTTGTGTCCGAGATGACCCCGATGTCTTGCCTGGTGTCCGAGATGACCCCGATGTCTTGCCTGGTGTCCGAGATGACCCTGAGGTTCCCGCCTGGTGTCCGAGATGACCCTGAGGTTCCCGCCTGGTGTCCGAGATGACCCTGAGGTTCCCGCCTGGTGTCCGAGATGACCCTGAGGTTCCCGCCTGGTGTCCGAGATGACCCTGAGGTTCCCGCCTGGTGTCCGAGATGACCCTGAGGTTCCCGCCTGGTGTCCGAGATGACCCTGAGGTTCCCGCCTGGTGTCCGAGATGACCCTGAGGTTCCCGCCTGGTGTCCGAGATGACCCTGAGGTTCCCGCCTGGTGTCCGAGATGACCCTGAGGTTCCCGCCTGGTGGTCCGAGATGACCCTGAGGTTCCCGCCTGGTGTCCGAGATGACCCTGAGGTTCCCGCCTGGTGTCCGAGATGACCCTGAGGTTCCCGCCTGGTGTCCGAGATGACCCTGAGGTTCCCGCCTGGTGTCCGAGATGACCCTGAGGTTCCCGCCTGGTGTCCGAGATGACCCTGAGGTTCCGCCTGGTGTCCGAGATGACCCTGAGGTTCCCGCCTGGTGTCCGAGATGACCCTGAGGTTCCCGCCTGGTGTCCGAGATGACCCTGAGGTTCCCGCCTGGTGTCCGAGATGACCCTGAGGTTCCCGCCTGGTGTCCGAGATGACCCTGAGGTTCCCGCCTGGTGTCCGAGATGACCCTGAGGTTCCCGCCTGGTGTCCGAGATGACCCTGAGGTTCCCGCCTGGTGTCCGAGATGACCCTGAGGTTCCCGCCTGGTGTCCGAGATGACCCTGAGGTTCCCGCCTGGTGTCCGAGATGACCCTGAGGTTCCCGCCTGGTGTCCGAGATGACCCTGAGGTTCCCGCCTGGTGTCCGAGATGACCCTGAGGTTCCCGCCTGGTGTCCGAGATGACCCTGAGGTTCCCACCTGGTGTCCGAGATGACCCTGAGGTTCCCGCCTGGTGTCCGAGATGACCCTGAGGTTCCCGCCTGGTGTCCGAGATGACCCTGAGGTTCCCGCCTGGTGTCCGAGATGACCCTGAGGTTCCCGCCTGGTGTCAGAGATGACCCTGAGGTTCCCGCCTGGTGTCCGAAATGACCCTGACGTTCACGCCTGGTGTCCGTGATGTTCCGTGTCCATGATGTTCCGTGTCCTTGATGTGTGTTCTTGTTCAGTAAACGTTACTTTTTGCTATACCTGAAGTGTGCGGTGTTGTCTTGTCCTGCAGGTTACCACCTAGCCCACATGCTCAGCTGCCACAGAACCCGGTTGCTGTTCTTCCCTAGTCTGGGCAGGCCCGGGTCCCCCCTGTGGTCCAGTGGGTCCACATTCCCCTTACCTCATGGGTCGCGAGCGCGACCGTGACAGGAACACAGGAGCACTCCTTTGAGCCCTTGAAGGTTTTCAGTACACCGCACGCTCTATCAGTGGCCTCCTTCAGCTGCTTTGTATAAGCCAATAATTATTTCAGAAAGGAAGAGAACCTTGGGGTTGTTTCACACAAAGGGTTTTGATTGAAAACAAAACAAACATGGACTCCGATGACATTGAGGTGCGGTCCATTTGACACTGACTATTTGATATGAGAAGTTTGGAGACCTCCATCAGATTTTTGTATACAAGAGTCACTGATGAAACTAAAAACAGACACACTGTCCAAACTCTGATCCAAAACATGGTTCAAAGTCAGTAGATTTTTTGCAAACGGGAAAAGTGATGCCTAACACAGCCTGCCTGTTAGCTACTGTTAACCAATTAAATGCA
Organism: Allobates femoralis; assembly: GCA_033576535.1. NCBI lineage: Eukaryota > Metazoa > Chordata > Amphibia > Anura > Aromobatidae > Allobates > Allobates femoralis. The sequence goes on along the minus strand of JARQOC010000196.1, from coordinate 25,584 downwards.
ATACTACTGTCAGTAATATCTGAAGCATGAGTTCCGGGGAGAGAATGGCACATCATTCCACATGCCCATCACTACTCGAATTCACCCTCTCCCAAAACAGAGGACAAAAAAAATGTAATATAAAAAAAATTAGCATTTTTGTAGTCTTCCATGTATTACAGTACATTACACAATAGTGGTGTTACTGAAGACTGCAACTCGTCCTACAGAAAACAAGCAGTCTTTCAAAAACCGTAAAAGTGGGTGTGTGAAAGAGGCCTTAAAAGAGTGGAGATACATGCATTACACAGGTACATCATCCAAGGGGGCGCAGCTCTACACCTCATCCGACAGGGCACAGCCCGGCTTGTCATTCGACGGGGCCCACCCAGGAGCATCAGCCAAAGGGGCCGACCATGACCCCAGTAGGTTATACGAAGTACCACTATTTGAACTCAGACAGTTGGAAAATATTGGAAGAATACAATCACATAGCTGTAAGCAGTTGACATGCAGTACCCTTTTCTGTTTCTATCATCTGGAACCATATATGTGTCTCCAGTGACATCTGTATACATCAGTGAACAAGGGGTTATATGCGGCACAAAGACATCAACAATAAACTTAAAGAGAAGATAACGTACCAGCCCTACAGTGACTTGTTCCACTTTCACCCTCTTCCCTGTGTGTATTGATTTGAAGATTTCCAGGAGTTCATCTCTCTGTACCAGGTGGCTTTCATTACAGACAACTTTTGGTTCAGTCCTTTCAGAGTCAGGCTCTGGTAGAACGCTTTCCTCCTCACCATCAGCATCTTCAGAACATGTCTGCCAACCTTCATCATCCTCACAATCCTCATACTCCTCACTTGTGTCGCTGGCCTCACAGTCCCCGACAGGTGCAGTTTCCACTTCATCCTCATCATCCTCACTGTCTTCTTCATCTGTAGATATATTGTTACTCTCTACATCAACCTCTGCATCTCTGCTTTGCTATTTGAAAATAATAAAACATGACACAAATGACGCTACGAAATTAACAAATCTCTTATATGCCAAATCAATATATTTAGAGATGCAGAAAGAATATATAAAACGATAAATTAAAATGACAGGATAAAGAGCCCTAAAAAACGAGCTTTCAGTGCTGATGGACTTTATTAACTAGCAAGTTCTGTTTAAGAACCTCTGGCCTTTCCCTGATAAAGCTGCCAGTCGCAGGCAGCGAAATGTGTGGGGCGCGCCACACCTCCTGCTTCTGCACATAAAACTTGGGTAAAACCGGTTTCTACTGGTACAAAAAAAACTTTTCCCTTTATTTAAAAACTGAATTGACGTGATTGGGAATTGGGAAGCTGAGATGGCCATAAGGTGATAGATTTAACATCAATCCTCAATTTGGAGCTATGGGACAGGATTCTTGTTCCCTATGCACTAAATGAGGTTACTCACCACTAGGGGTCACTCCACATTTTTCTATAATCTAATATTTGGGTATATTGTATTCTCATGTGATTTGTGTTAGAACTATCCTAAAAAAAGCTGTAGGAGACTATGTTTACTTATATGGTTTGATCGCATATGATTATAGGATTTTTAAAATCTTTTGTTACATGTAACTTGTTACACTTTTATTAATTTGGCCAATTAGGTTGGTGAAATCATTCTTAAGCATAGATTAGTCCTGCAGGGTACCTCTATCCCTGCCCATACCATCTGGGGAAATATCACCTGCTACATGTACTGTGGTTTCTTATGAACTAATATTGGGAGTACTCCATGAAAAAATTGTCTGCTATACTCATTGTTTGCCCATGTACAATCTCCTTGCCTTTATGTATTGTACTGTATAAATATACAGTTGCCATTTCTGTGTATTAAGGTACCAAAGAAAAATTTGTAAAACTGTAACTGGTTTTCAAGGTCTGTGATTAGCAGGGTGATTTCTCTGGGATTATTTTGTCCTCGATAGAATGTCATGGCTGATTCTTTGGCCTTTTTAATTAATTTTAAATGTTCTTGTGATTGTGTTGTTGTTCTTTCTATTCAATACATTTTTTGTAATGCACTTTAGTACTTTGATGGTTGTATCGCTTTTTCAGGCTTTCCTGTTTATTTTCTTATTAAGCTTCGTTAGCCTAGTGATCCCTATTTGACTTTATATATTACTAGTAAAAAGGCCCGATGCAATTGCATCGGGAGAGCGGTGAAATAAATTGTGTGTATACAGGCGGGTTAGTGGGTAGCAGAGTATACAGAGGGCTCTGTGGGTAGCAGAGTATACAGGCGGGTCTGTGGGTAGCAGATGATACAGGCGGCTATGTGGGTAGCAGAGTATACAGGCGGCTTTGTGGGTAGCAGAGTATACAGGCAGCTCTGTGGGTAGCAGAGTATACAGGCGGCTCTGTGGGTAGCAGAGTATGATGTGGTGGGAGGCTGGAGGGGTGAGGAGAGCAGAGGGTGGAGGGTGAGGACAGGTTCGGCTGGAGGCGTGAGGACAGGTCCGGCTGGAGGCGTGAGGACAGGTCCGGCTGGAGGCGTGAGGACAGGTCCGGCTGGAGGCGTGAGGACAGGTCCGGCTGGAGGCGTGAGGACAGGTCCGGCTGGAGGCGTGAGGACAGGTCCGGCTGGAGGCGTGAGGACAGGTCCGGCTGGAGGCGTGAGGACAGGTCCGGCTGGAGGCGTGAGGACAGGTCCGGCTGGAGGCGTGAGGACAGGTCCGGCTGGAGGCGTGAGGACAGGTCCGGCTGGAGGCGTGAGGACAGGTCCGGCTGGAGGCGTGAGGACAGGTCCGGCTGGAGGCGTGAGGACAGGTCCGGCTGGAGGCGTGAGGACAGGTCCGGCTGGAGGCGTGAGGACAGGTCCGGCTGGAGGCGTGAGGACAGGTCCGGCTGGAGGCGTGAGGACAGGTCCGGCTGGAGGCGTGAGGACAGGTCCGGCTGGAGGCGTGAGGACAGGTCCGGCTGGAGGCGTGAGGACAGGTCCGGCTGGAGGCGTGAGGACAGGTCCGGCTGGAGGCGTGAGGACAGGTCCGGCTGGAGGCGTGAGGACAGGTCCGGCTGGAGGCGTGAGGAGAGGTCCGGCTGGAGGCGTGAGGAGAGGTCCGGCTGGAGGCGTGAGGAGAGGTCCGGCTGGAGGCGTGAGGAGAGGTCCGGCTGGAGGCGTGAGGAGAGGTCCGGCTGGAGGCGTGAGGAGAGGTCCGGCTGGAGGCGTGAGGAGAGGTCCGGCTGGAGGGGCGAAATCACCACTTGGCGGCAGGACGTGGCAGCGTGGTGGGGGTGATGGCAGCCGCAGTCACACGGCATTGTCCTGTGCAGCGGGGTGGGGGCTGAAGAGAGGGATCAGTCCCTTGCCTCAGGTGACACATGTGACCTGAGGGGAAGGAGCGGATTGGGCGTTCTGTGGTAAACAGAGGAGGGTCATCCGATGGGTCCATGACGCGGAGTCCTGGGCAATGGGATGGGCGTCCTGTGGTTACAACACAGCGCCGAATCCGCTTGTAGGGGCGGCGGGCAATGGGAGTGAGCGGGGCGTGTGAGGCTTTGCAGGCTGACACGGCGCGCTCACTCCCATTGGCGGGCGCCGTCGCCGGCTTCAGGACAACGTCACTTGCTGCCGGCACCCGGCCACAGCTCATACAGCGCTACTTCATCAGGATGGCGACATCGAGGCCCCAGCGGTGAGAGAGCGGCGAGGGGCGGAAGGCAGCGGCGGCATCCGTGCAGCGTAGACCTCGCGGAGGGCGGTTGCGATGACACGCTTGCAGCGGGGCGGACGGTTGGTAGGATGGGGGCGGTGTGAGCTAGTGCGTGTGCGGGTCGTGATGACGCTATTGCGTCATCGGTCGCAGAGCGACAAAGGATTTTGGGATTCGGCTACAGTGGGCGAATTTCAAACTCCCGATTATATAAGTAGATAAAGATCTCTGTATCTGTCCCCAGACTCACCCCTCAATGATGTCTCTGTCCCCAGCCTCACCCCTCATTGATGTCTGTGTCTCCAGCCTCACTCCCCATAGATGTCTCTGTCCCCAGCCTTACTCCTCATTGATGTCTCTGTCCCCAGCCTCACTCCCCATAGATGTCTCTGTCCCGAGCCTTACTCCTCATTGATGTCTCTGTCTCCAGCCTCACTCCCCATAGATGTCTCTGTCCCCAGCCTCACCCCTCATTGATGTCTCTGTCCCCAGTCTCACTCCTCATTGATGTCTCAGTCCCCAGTCTGACTCCTCATTGATGTCTCTGTCCCCAGCCTGACCCCTCATTGATGTCTCTGTCCCCAACATCACCCCTCATTGATGTCTCTGTCCCCAGTCTCACTCCTCATTGATGTCTCTGTCCCCAGCCTCATTCCCCACTGATGTCTCTGTCTCCAGCCTCACTCCCCATAGATGTCTCTGTCCCGAGCCTTACTCCTCATTGATGTCTCTGTCCCCAGCGTCACCCCTCATTGATGTCTCTGTCCCCAGCCTTACTCCTCATTGATGTCTCCGTCCCCAGCCTCACTCCCCATAGATGTCTCTGTCCCCAGCCTTACTCCTCATTGATGTCTCTGTCTCCAGCCTCACTCCCCATAGATGTCTCTGTCCCGAGCCTTACTCCTCATTGATGTCTCTGTCCCCAGCCTGACCCCTCATTGATGTCTCTGTCCCCAACATCACCCCTCATTGATGTCTCTGTCCCCAGTCTCACTCCTCATTGATGTCTCTGTCCCCAGCCTCATTCCCCACTGATGTCTCTGTCTCCAGCCTCACTCCCCATAGATGTCTCTGTCCCGAGCCTTACTCCTCATTGATGTCCCCAGCGTCACCCCTCATTGATGTCTCTGTCCCCAGCCTTACTCCTCATTGATGTCTCTGTCTCCAGCCTCACTCCCCATAGATGTCTCTGTCCCCAGCCTCACTCCCCATAGATGTCTCTGTCCCCAGCCTCACCCCTCATTGATGTCTCTGTCTGCAGTCCTCACTCCTCATTGATGTCTCATGTCCCCAGTCTCACTCCTCATTGATGTCTCGTCCCCAGCCTTACTCCTCATTGATGTCTCAGTCCCAGTTACACACACAGCACACACAGGCACATATACAACACACAGTATGACCCGCACAGGCAATATACAACACAAGTGTAGACAGCACAGGCACATATACAACACAGTCAAAGCACAGGCACATATACAACACACAGTGTAGACACCACACAGGCACATATACACACACAGTACAGACACATATACAACATAGACAGAGCACAGGCACACATATATGAGCGGAGGCATCCTCCATCCTTCAGACAGGCAGTGACGTGCCTCGGACAGCTCTGTCCCCGCACACACAGATCAGCTCCATAGTAAACAAAGGGGCCGGACTTACTGCTGTGTTTCCATCCATGGGGCGATGATCCGGGTCTGATCCGCGAACAATAGGCAGAGACTTGTTACATCGGATCCATCAAGCTCGGGCAGCGCTGGGAACTTCCAGCCCCATCACACTGATCACACTGAGCGCTCAATAGCCGAGCAGAGAGATGTCAGGACAGAAGAGCTCAGCTTGGGAAGAGGTTCTGCAGCAGCAGGCTGGGTGCAGCAGCTGTGAGTGCCCTGAGGCAGGAGAACAGATGGTGCAGCAGCAGGCCTCGGATGGGGATCAGACAATCACCCTGGCCGGGCACCAGCTACACTCCGCCCACACCGGGGCTCTTCACATGGACTGGCCGTTATGTGTGCGGGCAGTACGGGGCAGAGCCCGGGCACAGCGGAGGTCGGGGGACCCTGCTGATCGCCGCTTCCTCCCTTTTGTTCATCCAGCGTGCAGAGCGGAGCGATCGTCAGTCAGTGACCATTACATGAGAGCCGCAGGCAATGCCGCACCTGCTCCACCGCTGGTCCCTAATGGAAATCCATCAGCTGCGGAAGCGCAAGGTTACAGAGCAGAGATGCGCGATCACTCCTCTGTTTCCCCGGGTCTTCCCCGGGTGTGCTGTGTGCCTGAGCGGCTGGCTTTGTGTGGCGGATGTGCAGGGGTGCGGGTCTGGGGCCCCTCAGTCTCCCCTGAGGTGCTTTGCGGGGCCGACGGTTGCTAGGATGCGGCTCGCGATGACGCTACGCGTCATCGCTCGCAGTAGCGCAAAGGAGTCTGGGATTGGGCTACAGCACCCAAATTCCCAACTCCGATTATATAAGTAGATTAGTGGTGCCCTCCTTATACTATTTTTACATTTAATTTATTATTAATATATATTTATATAGCGCCATTGGTTCCATGGCGCTTTACATGTGTAAGGGCAGAACAAGGACGAGAACATTAATAACGATGAATAAATCATACAGGTACATAAGGGCAGAGATCCTGTCCACAAGGGCTCACAGTCTATAGGGGATGGATTGGAGACAGTAGGAGGGGGAGAGGTGAGATGGTGCAGCGGATTAGGTCTCAGTGTGGGTTATAGGCTTGAAGGAAGAGGTGGGTCTTCAGGTTTTTCTTGAAGGTTCCCAGGGTAGGGGAGTGTCTGATGTGGTGTGGAAGAGAGTTCCAGAGTATGGTGGATGCACGAGAGAAGTCTTGTATGCGGTTGTGGGAGGTGGAGATGCGGGGGGAGAAAAGAAGCAGTTCTTGAGAGGAGCGCAGATTGTGTGAGGGGTGGTATCTGGAGACCAAGTCGGAGATGTATGGAGGGGACAGGTTGTGGATGGCCTTGTAGGTCAGGGTTAGGGTTTTGAACGGAGATCTCTGGGAAGTAGGGAGCCAGTGGAGGGCTTGGCAGAGGGGGAAGACGGGGGGAGTAACGGGGCGACAGGTGGATGAGTCGGGCAGCGGAATGGAGGATGGTTCGGAGGGGTGCAAGGGGGGAAGCGGGAAGGCCGGTGAACAGGAGGTTGCAGTAGTCGAGGCGAGAGATAATGAGGGTGTGGACAAGCGTTTTGGCAGTGTCATGGTCAAGGAATGAGCAGATCCGTGAGATGTTTTTAAGCTGGAGGTGGCAGGAGGTGGCGAGGGCCTGGATGCGTGGCTTGGAGGAGAGGGCAGAGTCGAGGATTACACCAAGGCACTTGGCGTGGGAGACGGGTGAGAATGTGCAGTCGATGACAGTGATGGTTAAGTCGGGTAGGGGGGAAGAGCGACTTGGGGATGGAAGACGATGAACTCTGTTTTATCCATGTTGAATTTGAGGAAACGATCGGAGAGGAAGGATGAGATGGCGGACAGGCAGTGTGAGATTTTGGATAGCAGGGAGGAGATGTCAGGGCCGGAGAGGTAGAGTTGGGTGTCGTCAGCGTAGAGGTGGTATTGGAGGTCGTGGGACTCGATGAGTTGGCCTAGGCCGAGGGTGTAGATGGAGAAGAGTAAGGGTTCCAGGACTGAGCCTTGGGGAACTCCAACAGATAGGGGGTGGGGCGAGGAGGCGGTGTGGGAGTGGGCGACGCTGAAAGTCCGGTCTGTTAGATACGAGGAGATCCAGGAGAGGGCTAGGTCAGTGATGCCAAGGGATTCTAGTATTTGAAGCAGGAGGGAGTGGTCGACTGTCGAAGGCAGCAGACAGGTCGAGGAGGAGAAGTATGGAGTAGTGTTGCTTGCTCTTGGCGGTCAGTAGGTGGTTGGTGACTTTGGTTAGGGCTGTTTCAGTGGAGTGGTGGGCTCGGAAACCGGACTGCAGGCGATCAAAGAGGGAGCACGAGGAGAGATGGGAGGACAGTTCAGAGTAGACATGTTGCTCAAGCAATTTTGAGGCGAAGGGGAGGAGAGATATGGGATGATAGTTGGAAACTTTTGCGGGGTCGAAGGAAGGTTTTTTGAGTATGGTTGTGATGAGGGCATGCTTGAAGGATGAGGGGAAGACGCCGGTGGCAAGTGATATGTTAAAGAGATGGGTTAGAGCGGGGATAAGGACAGTGGTGAGGTTAGAGATGAGATGGGAGGGGAGAGGGTCGAGGGCACAAGTGGTGAGGTGTGATCGTGCTAGAAGGGAGGAGAGACGCACTTCAGTCATGGAGGGGGAAGTTGCTTTTGGTTGAGGGGCGTTGGGTGATAGAGAGGGAGGGCAGAGTGGATTGGGTATCGAAGCTTTCTCTGATTTTGTCGTTCTTCTGTTTAAAGAAACAAACAGTGGCAGGGGCATGCTACACAATTTGCTTAGCTGCAACATTAAGCTATTAACATTGCGAGCCATCAATCAATGTGGAGAATGCTACATCTGCATAACAATAGGTAACAATTGTGTACAATAATTACTGTACACATAGCTCCAATAAAACAATTGACAGATCTTCAGTAAATGAGAGAACTGGCTGCATTATAAAGAGCGAAAATGGAAGCCCTCAAATAAAAGAAACAAACAGTGGCGGGGGCATGCTACACAATTTGCTTAGCTGCAACATTAAGCTATTAACATTGCGAGCCATCAATCAATGTGGAGAATGCTACATCTGCATAACAATAGGTAACAATTGTGTACAATAATTACTGTACACATAGCTCCAATAAAACAATTGACAGATCTTCAGTAAATGAGAGAACTGGCTGCATTATAAAGAGCGAAAATGGAAGCCCTCAAATAAAAGAAACAAACAGTGGCGGGGGCATGCTACACAATTTGCTTAGCTGCAACATTAAGCTATTAACATTGCGAGCCATCAATCAATGTGGAGAATGCTACATCTGCATAACAATAGGTAACAATTGTGTACAATAATTACTGTACAGTAATTACTGTACACAATTGTTACCTATTGTTATGCAGATGTAGCATTCTGTTTAAAGAAGCTGGCAAAGTCGTCGTCGGTGATGAGGGGAGAGGGAGGGGGTGCGGGGGGACAGAGTAGGGCATTAAAGGTTATGAAAAGTTGCTTGGGATTGTGGGAGAGGGAGCGAATGAGAGAAAGCGAGGTGCGTTGCAGAGTTGGATTTCTTCCATCTCCGTTCAGCTACCCTGGACGTCCGACGTCCGTCGAAGTTTTTTGGTGCTGGCGGTGAGCCAGGGTTGTCTGTGTGCATGGGTTTTGTTGTATGAGAGAGGGGCGGCCTGGTTGAGGGCTGTGGCGAGAGTGGTGTTGTAGAGGGTGGCGGCAGCGTCATGAGAGGAGGCTAAGTCAGAGAGAGGGAGGAGGGACTTGGCGAGTGAGTGGAAGTTAATGAGCTTGAGGTATCTTCGGGGGTGAGGGAGTGTCCGGAGAGGGGGGAGCATGGCTTGTGGGTGAGAGAAGGCGGAGAAGGTCAGCAGGTTGTGGTTGGATAGGAGGGGGCTTGAGTTTGCGAGGTCGGTGAGGGAACAGAGGCGGGTGAAGACGAGGTCTAGTATGTGACCGTTATTGTGTGTGGCTGACTAGGACCATTGGGTGAGGCCGAAGGAGGAGGTTAAAGAGAGGAGTCTTGAGGCAGCAGCGTGGGGTTTATCAATGGGGATGTTGAAGTCGCCCATGATGATGGTGGGTATGTCAGAGGAGAGGAGGTGGAGAAGCCAGGTTGTGAAGTGGTCGAAGAAGGTGGACGAGGATCCTGGGGGCGGTAGATGACAGCCAGTTGGAGGTTGCAGGGGGAGAAGATACGCATGGAGTGTGCCTCGAAGGAGGGGAGGGAGGCAGAGGGGGCTGGTGTAATTGGGGTGAAGTAGCAGCTGTTGGCCAGGAGTAGGCCAACACCTCTGCCGCGGGAGTTGCTGGGCTGTAGGGTGTGGGAGAGGGCGAGTCCACCATAGGAGAGGGCGGCGGGGGAGGTTGTGTCGGAGGGGGTGAGCCAAGGAAAGAGTTTTTTTGGTGATGAAGAGGTCGTGGATAAAGGTGAGTTTATTGCATACTGAGTGGGCATTCCAGAGTGCGCCAGAGAGTGGGATTGGGGGAGGGGATGCTTGGGTGCAAGGTTGCAGGGATTGCGGATGTTAATGGTGGGGAGTGGGTGTGGGCTAGGGGTGATTGTGGGGATGTGTTGGGGGGGACTGGTATTAGGGGAGATATCGCCAGCAAGTAGGAGGAGGAGGGAGAGGGTCAGGAGGTGGGGGCATGAGAGCTTGCGTAGTGGGCGGGCATGTTTGGAGATAAAGGCTTGGGTGTGGAGGAAGAGTTCAGAGGAGTGGGTGAGATGGCTAGGTAGGATGGAGGGGGAGAGTGTTATTGTGTTGTCGGGAGGAGGGACAGAGGGGGGTTGTAGGTAGTGGAGTAGGATAGGAGTGAGTGTGAAGAGAAGGGAAAACATTGCATGGGTGTATAGGATTCAGTGGGAGTGAAAGGTGGAGCAGGGGGGTGAGGTGCAGATGGGGAGTGGTGGTGGCGGGGGGCAACGGCAGCTGAGAGGAGGAGGTGCAGCCGGGGGTTGGGATGGAGGCAGGGGACAGGACCAGCAGGAGGGGTGAGATAGACGCAGGGGTCTGGAGCGACAGGGGACAGGTGCAGCAGGAAGGGTGTGCAAAGCAGATGAGTGGCAATCAAGTCCAGGCAATCGCAAATCAAATAGAGGTGTACAGAGTCCAGCAGCTGAAGCAGGGTGATGCGGTGCAGTCAGAGACCAGATGTAGGTACAATAGTGGGGATGAGATGCAGCCGTGGGTGCGATCAGGTGCTGTTGGGGGCGAGATGCTGAGGTGCAGTCAGGATCCGATGCAGTTGGGGGTTATTTGTCATATTCTCTGTGCATTCCCTTTTGAATTATAAAGTGCTGCGATATTATTAAAATGATTGTTATTGTTTATTTACATATGTATTACTAAAATATCAAGTCAGATAAAATGTTCATCTACGTTGATATCTCCCATAGTAAGGAATCAGTTATGGGCTGCAGGGAATTAAACCTCTGTTCTACAATAACATTGATTGGATATTGTATCCACCAAGTGAAGAATGCTGCTATGAAGAATTAATTTATTTGTTATCTTGAAAAAGGCGTCAGTCCGTCGCTGAAATGCATTGGTGTTGATAAAACATTCATTTTGTTCCGGTTCCGGCGCCCTCATGCCCGCACGTGAGTGAAGAAGCTCCCGCACACCCTCTGCCACTACTTGTATTTACCCACGCCCCGGGCCGCAAATACATTTAAAAACATTACTCACCGGGAGGAGGAGAAGCAGTGCGGCGAAATGATGTATAAATATGTCAGGAGGGGGCCAGGAGCGGAGGAAGCAGCCGACACAGAGAGCAACAGCAGCAGGAGTTAATGGCAGACGCTGCATCGCACTCTGCTTCTGCCTCTGCAGTGAGCGAGGATGTGGAGGAGAGAGAAAGTGAACACATGGAGATAAGACCCGGCACACACAATAAAGTTGGGGACAAAGTCACAGAGGGGTGTAAAAGGATGGACAATATACTAATAGACTATAAACGATTGGCAAAAGAAATGGCCCACCATCTGGCTGATGAGATCAAGCAGGCAGTCTCAGACCTCGTGCAGGCTTCTACAAAAGACCTGCATGACAAGATATCCCAGCAGGAGGCTCAGTTACAAGAAGCAGAGACTAGAATCTCAGAAGCAGATGACAAAATAGTGGAACTGGAAAATAAAGTCCAAACCTTACAGAAACAGTCCACTTATGCATTGGAGAAACTTGAGGACTTAGAAAATAGATCTCGCAGGAGTAATCTTAAGATAATTGGCCTCCCTGAGACAATTTCCATGGGATTGCTTGATGAGATCTTTGAAGTCGATTTGCCAAAAACACTAGGACTTACGCATAGGTGCAAAGTGGAGAGGGCACACAGAATCGGCCCCCCAAGAGATATGCCTGCGGACAACAGAGAGTCAGGGTCACAACGCAATAAAGAACCTCAAAAACCTAGACAATCGGTGGCTAAATACCTAAACCATAAAGATAAAGAGGAAATTCTGAGGGCATATAAGGCAAAACGTCAGCCCTGATTATACATGGCCATAAGGTTCTGGTGTATGGCGACTTCTCGGTGGAAGTCACGAGACGTAGAAGAGCTTTCAGCGGAGTATGCACATTGCTATATAAGCGTAATGTGAGGTTCCAACTAAGCTATCCGGCAACGCTCAGGTTCAGAACGATGGATGGCATGATGCGAACCTTCACAGACCCAGAGGAGGCCATGCAAGTAGTCACAAAACAAGGATCGCCAGCGAGGAAATCACCAATAACATCTAACTCTGAGAAAGACCCAACTCTGCCAGGTCCAGAACAGGAACAAGACCTGCCAAGAACATATAGGCTGAGATCGGACAGTTCACTGGGAGGAGGTCAAGACAGAAACACGACGCCAAGGGAGCAGAGAACGCCTGCGACGAAAGCAAATAAAAAGAGCGGTCAAGCAAAGTGATCTGGTCAAGGTTCCCCAAGATGCTGTAGAGAGAAGAGAAGAGAGCTCTGATCAAATTATGGAAATTTTTTTTTTTTTTTTTCTTGTCTTGTCTCTTTATAGGCATGGACGTGAGGGAAGGTGATACAAGATCACTTGGACATACGAATATTGGGACGGTTTCAATGCAGTAATGAAGGAAGTCAGAAGACTTTTAGACATGAACCAGATGCTGCTGAGGCAGCCCTGATACAGCATGTGATGTTACACTTGGAGTGACAAGTAACGGACAAATTTACCTCGTTAATAAGTTTAGGGGCTATTAGATGTATTTAATGTAAGCTTTGTTACGCAATGTTAAAGGCTACTGTTTTAAAGTTTGTTGAATGGGGAAGGGGAAACATGGGAGGAGGGGAGAAAGAGGGCACTTAAAGGGGTTTAGAAATAACTGATACACGGCCAGAACAGGATGTTGCCCTTGAATCCCTTATAATCTTTCCGCTGACAATAGAGAGGTGGGGTAGGCTCGGGGCTTGGGACTCATTAGCAGGTGGGAAGTCACTTGCCGAAGCACAGCATTAAATATAGGCGGGGGGGGGGGGTGGGAAGTGGGAGCAGGTAGACGAGGGAAAAAAGCGAAGTCCAGAGGACCTTAGTAGGAGAAGGAGGATGAGGAAAAGGAGAGGGGAACAAGGGAGGGGGAGGGAGAATATTTGGTCACCATTGTATATACTCACTCAAACTCGATGACACACAAAGACAGCATCCTTTCTCGGTATTCCTCAGGAATTAGAACTCAGCGTAGATATTACATTTATACCAATATGATTCCACAATGGTTAGATGGGTGACATGGAATATTAAAGGGTTGCGCTCGCCAAACAAACAATGCTGATACAACGTCATTTAAAGCGATTGAAAGTTATATTGCCTTGCTCCAAGAAACACACCTTTTGGCAGACGATTTTTTTAGACTGAAAAAATTATGGGTAGGAGAAGTGTATGGCTCTAGTTCTGCAGACAGAAAAGCAGGGGTTATCATACTCATTAATAGAAACTTCGCTCACAGCTAATCTCTCAGGAGTCAGATCATGAAGGCAGGATGATACACACTTGAGCTACAGGTTCAAAATGAAGTGTTCAGCGTGTATAACATATATGCACCCAACACGGCACAGAGGGCCTTCTTTACCAATTTGCAAACTAAACTTATCACTGATACACATAAAAACATGATCGTGGGAGGTGATTTTAACGAGGTGATGAATGGTGCAGAAGATAGGAGGGCAGCATTGGAACATTCCACAGGAGGAAGACGGAGATCAGCAAAAGATAAGGGCAGTTATTTGGAGGAGATGGCGTCTAACTGGCATCTGAAAGATGCGTGGAGGACTATATACCCAATGGATCGGGAATATACCCATTATTCGCACGTCCACGGAACATGGTCCCGCTTGGACATGTTTCTAATATCTAATAATGTTTTGCAGAAGTTATCAACAGTGCAAATAGAAAATATGGTTATATCGGATCATAGTCCGGTGACTTTAGAAACTATGGACAGCTATAAAAAGGGTACTGACTATTTGTGGAGATTTCTTTCTATACTAACTAAAGAAGAGAACTTTAACACATTATTGAAAGAATTGTGGACAAATTTTATGTTGGATAATGCCGCTCATGTAGATAATCCAGCCCTATATTGGGAAACAGCGAAGGTGGTGCTAAGGGGACACATATTAGCATACACGACGAAATGGAAGAGACATGTTAAAGAACAATACTTGGCCACTAGTACCAAGGTCAGGGAAACATATAACATTTACAAGAACTCACTGTTGAATGCTGATAAGGAGATTTGGGTCCAAGCCAAAAGAGAATTTGAAGATTGGGCGCAAAAGAAGGAAAGCATATATAAAGGACACTTAGAAATAGAATTAAACAGATATGGGGATAAGGCGGGAAAGATGATGGCGGGCTTGGTGAGGGGGCAACGTCCATGCACACACATAACAGCAATTAGGGATAGAGGAGGTAAGATAGTATCGAACCCCAAGGATATCACGAGCACGCTGAGAAAGTTTTATGCCACTTTATATAAAGAAAAAAGCCAAGCTGGCCTACAGGTCTGGAGTGGCTGGAATCTGTCAGCATGACTAAAATTACTGAAGAGGAGCTGGTAGATTTAAATGCACCGATATCTGCAGAAGAAATTGGTGCTGCCATAGGGGGTCTTAGCTCACATAAAGCACCGGGGCCGGATGGATTCAACGGAGCTTTCTTTAAGTCATTGCGAGAACAAATAACATCACCACTACAGGAGTTTTATAATGGGATCCTCCAGGGAGAACCTTTATCTGACACAATTAACACAGCATATATAAAGCTATTACCCAAAGGGGAGAGGGATACCATGGATCCTGCAGGCTATAGGCCAATCTCCTTAATTAATCAGGATCTCAAACTCTTGTCTAAAATAATGGCAGAAAGATTGGCCACGATTTTGCCGAGATTGATTATGCAACATCAGACAGGTTTTGTGAAAGGGAGATCCACCACCATTAATATAAGAAAATCTATGCTATTACTTGATGTGGTACGAAATAGGACACTTAAAAAGGGGGAGGACCCGGCCATGGTCACCCTAGATGCAGAAAAGGCATTTGACAGCGTGGGGTGGTCGTGGCTGGGTCAGGTTCTCAACAACATTGGGTTGACGGGCCCTTTTAGACAATTCCTTACAACCCTATATCGCAATCCCAGGGCGCGAATTTACACAGCGGGACATTTATCAGATGCGTTCCAGCTGGAAAGGGGGACCAGACAGGGCTGTCCCTTGTTACCCTTATTATTTAACATCGCTATTGAACCGTTAGCTCGATATATAAATACACACAGTACTTTTGCAGGAATAGGAGTTGGCAAACTGGAGGTCAAGTCCGCATTTTTTGCAGATGATATCATATTGTTTCTAAATAACCCCAAACAGGATCTCCCGTATTTATTGGCGGAGATTGAAAGGTTTGGTCAATTTTCGGGTTTTCATCTAAACACAAAAAAGTGCGAACTTCTGTTCCTTAGAATGGACAAACAGCGGGAACAAAATGCCAACATATGTGGGATACCAGTGGCAAAGGATCACCTCAAATATTTGGGAATATACTTAGGCAGAACGACCCATCAGATTTACAAGTTAAACTATACACCAATTATAACAGAGATAGAAAAAGAGTTGGAGAGGTGGAAAGGGCTGCCCTTGTCATTGCCTGGACGCTGTCACCTTCTTAAGATGGTGAGCTTTGCCAGATTACTGTATCCTTTACAGACGATACCGATGTTACTGAGACATGAAGATGTAAATAGGATCAATAAAGCTTTCTCCAAATTCATATGGAAGGGGAAGAGAGCTAGAATAGCCATTAGATCTTTAATCGCCACACGGAAGAAGGGGCGTGGGGATACCTGATGTGAGGGGATACAACTTGGCTTGCATAGCAAGGCATGTACTGGATTGGATGAAGAAATCCAGCAGGTATTCTGACTTGGCTCTTGAGTCAGAGTTTGGTGAACCCTGGGAACTATCAGCGCTGCTGCATTCTCCTTTACAGTACCTGCCTACACATATTAAGGCTTCAGTAATCTGTAAAGATACCATGGCAACATGGAAAACGATAAGGAAAAAACTAAAAATGTCTTGGAGAGTATCAAAATACCTGAGCCCTTGGGCATTTCCGGCA
This sequence comes from Allobates femoralis, assembly GCA_033576535.1. NCBI lineage: Eukaryota > Metazoa > Chordata > Amphibia > Anura > Aromobatidae > Allobates > Allobates femoralis. Next base: position 9,638 of record JARQOC010000196.1, on the reverse strand, counting down.
TTCAAACTGGGAAGGGAGAATAGTCTTTTCGGGGAATGGAAGAGAAGGGGCATTAACACAGTAGGGGACTTATTGAATGTAACAGAAAAGAGATGGATGTCTGGCCAGGAAATCTTGAGTAAATATCACCTACCCAACTTTCAATTATTACAATTCAGTCAAATGAATCACTACATTTTACAAAACTTGAGAAATGTAACAAGGGAATTACTAGAGAATACATGGGATGTTTTAATGTCTAGAGATATTATGGACATTACAATTTCTTCCGTATGCAAGGCTTTGAGGATCGGAATTACAACCATTATGTGAGGAAAAAATGTTTGGGAGATGGAGACGCTATCATGCAGATGTTGATCTATCTCAAAAAATACTACATGGCTGGAAAGTGGTCAAAAAATATATTATCAATGAACGTTGGAGAGATAGTCATTTCAGAGTCATGCATGGTACTATAGTGGGTTTTAATCTCCCTCCAAACGCCAATCACCCAGATAGGATGGTAAACTGTCCTAAATGCGGACAACACGGAACAGACATAGAACATGGGCTGTGGTCCTGCATGTATTCCAGAAAGTTTTGGGAGATCATGCAGGGTTTAGTACAAAAGATATGTGGGATCAAGATAGAGTTAGATCCAATGTGCTGGCTATTTCATTATGTAGAAGATAGAGTTCAAGGGGGTAATCTACATGTATTGTTTCATACAATTGCCATGCTGGCGAAACGCACTATTCTTCAACGTTGGATAGCATCGACACTACCGGGAGAATCTGATATTCACATGACACTGCTGGAATTATTACATTTAGATAGGAGGGAAACGATGAGGAACATAAAGAAGGGGGCTACATGTTTTTCTAATAAGTGGAGATCGTACATAGAAACATCCCTTACGGACTCGGATATCCAAAACATAATGATATCGTTCCAATACTCAGACTGGTATGCATTAGAAGAATTGGGAGGAACTCTGGGTAGATTACGTTTGAGGACTGAGGATGGAGTTGATGATTGAGTGGGGATGCTCTGATGAAACTGGATATTATCATAATATGTCATACTAAGATTTGTTTTGATCGAGTAATTGGTGTGAGAGGTTTGAAGTTTTTTTTTTTTTTCTTTGTGATGATGACCAGGGGAAGGGGAAAGATTATAGATTTAATATTTTGTAGTTATATTTAGAACAACGATGTAATGCCTATTGAAGCTCGATGCTTAATTTAATATTGTTTCATTAACTTTATTCCTGGTTTTGTTGAAAATTGCATGAGCACATGATATGTTATGATTTGTCTTGAGTGATGAAACAATAAAAATGATTGTGGAAAAAAAAAAAAAACATTCATTTTATACCATCGAAGATTATTTATTCCCACCAGTGCAGCCTATCTGGAAGAATTTCTCCTGTAGCATCAGATTATAGGCTCTTATAGGTGTTTTGTCCCTACACAACCCTCCCTAGGAGAACACCACCATCACCCCCACCCTCTCTACCATTATTGCCCTATTGAATTCAGATATCATATTCCTCGGCTCCAGTTTAGAAACATGATTTTACATACAAAAGGGAATACAACAAGAGGTTTAAATGCCTAGCAAATGAAAAACTAGATTGTATAAAATCAAAGAAAATGTTCAGCTTCACCTCTTAACCCACACATGGTGTGATGTCTGCATCTGGCACTGCAACCAGGCTGAACATAACAGGTACTGGTATATAAAGCTGGAAAAGAACACTTGTTCTCTATGTAACACTAAATATCCTCCTTAAAATACTTATGAACAAATATGACATTTAAAAAAGCAATGAATACAAATATATAACAAGCATACCCTGGCATCTTCCAAAAGTCTCTGCGCCTCAGCTAGAGCAGACCAGAAGACGACTTTAACACCTTCTTTCTGAAAGTAGGCCGCCCAGGCCTGGCGCTGGCCTTCAGTCAGCAAATCAGCCTTGTTTATTAGGATTATATTTTCTTTATGTGTATTCACTTCTTTGACATATCGCTCCTTTGAAAAAAGAAAAAAAAATATTACCATTTTGACAATACAACTGTACTATGATATGTTATATCAAATCGGATTAAAGTGGTAATTCAGTGAAAGGAAAAAAAAAAAGTCATCACCTACCCACTCAATAGGTGATAACTTTTTAAGTGGTGGTGGTAAAAGGGCTAGGACCCGCATCGATCGGCAAGCAAATGCTCATGCTCTGCAAGTCTTTCTCTATGAAGCTACCGGCTTTTTCTGGCGGTTCACAAAGAATGAACAGAAGGTCCATAGGGAATCTGGCCAGTGATATCATTTTTGTAATGCAAATCGGTGTGGTCAGCAAAACCCTTTTAAGTACAATTCTGGAAAAAACATAAATGCAACTCAATCTTGAGGATGGAACAATAAAAGGTCAAAGTCTTCAAATAATTTCTGGCGCTAAAAAGTCGCAAATGTAACAAGTATTTCAAATTTATAGAAATAATCTGTAAAAAGAAAGAATGGTCGAATATGTCTGATTTCAACATGTCTCAAAACGTGAAACTTTAGGGAGAGGTTTGGGAGAAGATTCCTTCCCCTTCATCACTGAAAGAAATATTCATGACTGGTATACATGATTATGGCAGAGAAGTAGCCATCAGCCAAACAGGCATCCCACAAATATTTATCACATATGACCCTGCTTTTAAAAGTTTTACAAACACACACACATACATACATACTATACATATACACACACACTAGATGGGAGCCTGATGCTATAACATCTTGTAGGCGGTGACATCACGATGGGGGCGGGCTCTGTGATGCTATGGTAGTGGTCGTCATTTCCTCCTGTGCGGTCTCCTCCCTGGTCCGCTTTTGGTCGCTCTCATGCGGCAGAGGCATGAGGAAGAGGATAGGACGGTGGCCATGAGAAGCGGGCTGAGCGGGGCGAGCGCGGGCTGAGCGGGGCTGAGCGCGGGCTGGAGCGGGGCGAGAGCGGGCTGAGCGGGGCGGAGGCGGGCTGAGCGGGGCGAGCGCGGGCTGAGCGGGGCGAGAGTGGACTGTGATTTTGCTCCGCCTATGACCATGACCTATGACCTAGGTCCTGTATATCTCATAGCTCTTTAGGCTGTTTGCAGGAGGCAGATAGGACCTGCGATGTCACAGTCATGTGATCTGGCTTGCTCATGACTGTGACATCACCACAGGTCTTGTAGGCGAGTTGGAGCTTATCGTGGGGGATACCTGCATTGGGCTGTGGCGATGGGTTCGTGGAGGGGATGTTTTCGGGTGGCGGAGGTGTGGGCTATCAGCGGTACCGCAGGTGGTCTCACACCTACAGCAGGCGACGTATTTGAAGACACATCACTTGGATATTCAAATATGGCACCCACAACTTGTTCTGGCCAATCCCGTGATAGGACACGCGCCAAAGGTAAGATTTACAATGTAATTATAATAGAGAATATATATATATATTTTTTTCCCTTATTGAAAAAATAAAACTGTTACAACATGTGACAAATAAGCAGCATATAAGATAAAATATATGCTAATGTTCATTATATTGGATCAGTAAATGTGTATAACTAAAGATGGGAGTGAGGCTTTGAGAACACTTTTTCCACGTTTTTAAACTTACCAAATCCTGGCATCTGAATAACAATGGATTTCTACCATCCACAATCTGTACCACGATATCACTGAAAAACAAAACGGTCTATGTCACTTGCAGAACTGGATTGTATGGATGTGATCTTACAATGAAAAACCAAGGGGGTGTCAACTGTATTGCAAAGATAAGCATCAAGTGCTAGAACTTCATAACCATAATAAGACTGCTGCTTTACCATAGGGTTACTTGGCGAAAGCAATTCTCATACAACACCAAGTGCAAATTGCCGTCACCCCACTATTTTAGTTCCAAAATATGGCAGGAAAAAACACAGCCAAGCAGGTCACACGAGTCACATGTAACTTTCATTGGAAGAAGGGATGAACTGCTGAAGAACATCGATAAGAAATTTGTTGTTTTTGATATAATGAATAAATCCACATTTATTTGAAGAAACATAAATCTGCCTTTAAAGAATAAATAAAGTATGGCTAAGTTACAGAGGAGGAGCTTTACATAGGGCAGCTCAGTGGTTAGCACAGTAGAACAACATCTACAAGGAGTTTGTGAGGGTTTCCTCTGGGTTCTCCAGTTTCCTCCCTGACTCCAAAGATATACTGATAGGATATTTAGATTGTGAGCTCCAATGGGGACAGTGATGATATCTGTAAAGCGCTGTGGAATATGTTGGCGCATTATAAGTAAGGTATAAAAAATATATAAACTGCCATCAAATGCTAATCTCATCCCAATTTGTATGTCCACTAAATGAGGATTCCAGGGTGAAAGACTAGAGAAGCATGTGGCATAGGCGGCCGTCACACGCTTCAATTTAATGCACGATATCGTTTAAGCGATCTGCTTTTTGATCGCCTAAGCGATATCGTTTGTGCATCGCTGCGTGCAATCAAGCGATTTTACAATGTAAAATCGCTTGATCGTTAGATCGCAGATTTGTGAGCCGGAGCTCATATCAAGCGATAAACGCTTGATCAATCTGCATCATCGTGGTGTGTGACACCACGATGATCCATCTCCCAGCGGCAGAGCCTATGCTGGGAGATGGTATCTATGGTAAACGTCGGGTTACTAAGCGCCGCGCGGCGCCTAGTAACCCGATGTGTACCATAGTTACCAGCGATCTCGCTGTTCCACATCGCTGGTGAGTCTGTCTGTGTGACAGCTCACCAGCGATGTGAGCGATATTGTTAGCGATAGCGATCACGTGCACGCGCAATCGCTAACAATATCGCTATCGATATTGAAGCGTGTGATGGCCGCCATACTCCCATACAAGACAATATATGTGGCATTAATCAACATTACCTTAAATTAAAGGGGTATTAAGTTTCCTAAAAGTTACAGAAATTTGAGACCAGATAGGATTAATATGAATTAATATCTGTAGCCAAGACGTACAGTTCCCTGCAAGTACTAAAAAGTCCCCTTAATTATTTACCTCCTTTCTATGACTCTCCAGAGCTGCCGCCAGAAATCTAAATTACGCTCAAAGGGTGTAAGAATCAGCTTCTTTTCTTCTTCGAGTCTAATAAAAGGAAAAATAAAGTCTACTCATACATACATTATGCAAAAACCCAAACCCCACACAGCATTAGGTAAGAATTTACTTAGCGAGCTGACGCCTCCACTCCAAGAAGTTGTCTCTCTCCGACTGCTTCAGAACCTCAGCGCTGGTGCTTCTGTCCCAGTGTGGCCTGCAAACAACCAGCAAAATATAATGAGGGTGCTTCTGGGAGCCCAGAATATACAAGAAATAAGAAGAATTAGGCAGGATATATAGCAGAAAAATGTAACAAGACATATTCTTACCTTCGGGGGATACACAGAAACTGCTCATTTTCTTCATGAAGTTTATGGATTCTGGTAGATTCCTCTGATGTCAGCAGTCCTGTCCTGGCTTCAGCTGGGACAAACTTTATATTCAGCTTCTCTACAATCAAGACAGATCTTATGTAAGCAGTCGGAAATTAACAAAATAAAAAACAACTAAAACTATTTCTGAGTATTCACAACTTTAGTTTTTGTTTTTAAGAAAAGCATTTAACCCCTTCACCCCCAGGCGATTTTCCTGTTTCTATTTTTTACCTCCTTACTTATAAGAGTCATACATTTGTTATTTTTCTGGCAATACAGACATATGAGGACTTGTTTTTTGTGGTTCAAGTTGTACTTTTGAATGACGTCATTCATTTTACCATATAGTGTTGTGGAAAATGGAAAAAAAATTACAAGTGCAGTGAAGTTGCAAAAAAGTGAAATTGCACATTTTTTTCATTCATCATACTCACTACATGGTAAAACTGACATGTCGGTATGATGCCTTGGGTCAGTATGAGTTAGTAGATACCAAACATGTATACTTTTACTGTTGTTATCCAAGTGGTGAAAAAAATTCAGAAATTTTTTTAAAGAAAAGGAATTGCACTTTGGCCCATGTTCTGCTCCCCGTAGCGTTCTCATTTTTCAGGATCTGGGGCTGAGTGACGGCTGATTTTTTGCGTCTTCAGCTGACGTTTCTAATTATGCCATTTTTGGGTAGATGTGCAGTTTTGATCGCCTGTTATTGTATTTTATTGCAATGTTGCAGCAACCAAAAAAAACATAATTTTGGCGCTTGAACTATTTTTTCCGTTACACAGTTTACAGATCTGATTGATTTTATATTTTTCTAGATCAAATATTTCTGAATGCGGCGACCAAATATGTGTATTTTTTTTTTTTATAATCTTACATTCAATGGGGCAAAAGGCTGGTGATTTCAACTTTTATGTTTTTTCATTTTTTTCATATTTTTTAGAACTTTTTCTTTATTATACACTGACACTGCCCCCCTTATGGCACCTCAATACTGTAGTTTCCAATCGCTTGTGTTGTGCAGAGATGCGCTTTAGCATCCCTCTGTACAGCACAAACGATCACATTCTGCCAATGATGTCACTCGGGTATCTCTGGCAAAAAGGGAGTCATGACAGGATCCGGGGACATCAGCTGATCCCAGGCTGTCAAGGCAATGCATCGTGGCCCCGTGATCTTATCACAGGACCACCGATGTCAGCATGGAACAGTGCAATCCCCGCCATGGTGCTTTACATTACGCAGTCAGTGAATGACAGTCAATCCAAGGGGTTAACAGTAAAAATAGGAAAGCTAATCTGATCGATCCTATAGAGGCCCTGTTACACAGCACGACATCGTTAAAGACATCGCTGATACGTAACGGGTTTGGTGGTGTTCCAGCGACCTAGTTACGTGTGACTCTGCCAAGTTGTAATGACAAAACATTGGTTCGCTGATTGCAGGTTTGAGAACATGTTCTCAAACCACACGATCAACGATCAGCCAACTTGGTCTATCGTTATGTTTAACACTGCGATAACGATGTCGTGTACGATTTTGCCCGTTCACAGCATTGAGCAGGGATCGTTCGCTGGGTTGAGCGAACGATACCTGCTCACAACATCGTTGGCGAGTCGTCCACGATATCTAGATGTGTGACATCTCACCAACGATGTCAAAACGATGTCTGCAACGACCACGCGCACACGAGATCGTTGCCGACATCGTTCCAACGTCGTATCGTGTAATGGTACATTTAGCTACATGTCAGTGGATCGAATCAGCTGACGTGTGGGGGGGTGATGTGACTTCCCATCAAACATAAGAAGTTTGTACCCCAAGGGGGTACATATAGGCACTTGATCTTGAAGGGGTTTATGAGTGTCTTTCACCTCCAAAACGCCAACTAAACTGCATCAACATATATAGGGGGTCACAATCCCTATACAAATCACAACAGGCATAAATAAATTATATAAAAAAAATTTCTAATGATCTACAGTGAGTACAGAAAGTATTCAGACCCCATTAATTTTTTCACTCTTTATTCCATTGCAGCCATTTGGTAAATTCAATAAAGTTCATTTTTTTCTCATTCATTTACACTCTGCACCCATCTTGACTGAAAAAAAAAATGCAGATATTTGAGCAAATTTATTAAAAAAAGGAAAACTGAAATACCACAGTCATAAGTATTCAGACCCTTTGCTCAGACACTCATAAGTCACATGATGTCCATTTCCTTGTGATCCTCCTTGAGATGGTTCTATTCCCACATTGTAGTCCAGCTATGTTTAATTAAACTGATAGGACTTGATTTTGAAAGGCACACGCCTGTCTATATAAGACCTCACAGCTCACAGTGCATGTCAGACCAAATGAAAATCATGAGGTCAAAGGAACTGCCCAAGAAGCTCAGAGACAGAATTGTGGCGAGGCACAGAGCTGACCAAAGTTACAAAAGGATTTCTGCAGTGCTCAAGGTTCCTAAGAGCTCTGTGGCCTCCATAATCCTTAAATGGGAGAAGTTTCGACTACCAGAAGTCTTCCTAGACCTTGTCGTCCAGCCAAACTGAGCAATCGTGGGAGAAGATCCTTGGTGAGAGAGGTAAAGAAGAACTCCAAGATCACTGTGATTGAGCTCCAGAGATGCAGAAGGGAGAAAGCTCCACAAAGTCAACTATCACTGCAGCACTCCACCAGTTGGGCCTTTATGGCAGAGTGGCACGACGGAAGCCTCTCCTCAGTGCAAGACCTATGAAAGCCCACATAGAGTTCGCTAAATAACACATGAAGGACTCCCAGACTATGAGAAATAAGATTCTCTGGTCTGATGAGATGAAGATAAAACTTTTTGGTGATAATTCTAAGCGATATGTGTGGAGAAAACCAGGCACTGCTCATTCCCTGCCCATACAATCCCAACAGTGAAACATGGTGATGGCATCATCATGCTATTGGAGTGTTTTTCAGTTGCAGGAAAAGGACAAATGGTTGCAATTGAAGAAAACATAAATACAGCCAAGTACAGAGATATCCTGGCTGAAAACCTCTTCCAGAATGCTCTGGACCTCATACTTGGCCAAAGGTTCACCTTTCAACACGACAATGACCCTAAGCACACAGCTAAAATAACAAAGGAATGGCTTCACAACAACTATGTGACCATTCTTGACTGGCCCAGCCAGAGCCCTGACCTAAACCCAATTGAGCATCTCTGGAGAGCCCATGTAGTGCTATAGAAGACATTTCCACCAGCCCATGCTGCTGACTGCCACCACACGACAAGCTGTGCTGTAGGCTTAGGAAAGGCACGATATCGGTGGTCGTCACTAATACTCTGTGGGCACTTGTGATGATGACATTTATACATCTGGCTTTTCTGTATTTAACATCAAGAATGGCGCAGTCTGTGGTAACATTCATGCAGTTAAAAAGAGAAATTCCTGACTACTCCATAAAGCTAAGCATACTCAATAGGCTCACATTTATCGTGACGCACCTCAGAGGCTTGTACCATCTAAAACTGCAGTGCCAGTGACATCATGTCTACACACAATCACTGGAGCAGCGGAGTAGACATAGTACTGAATTTGGAGTGGGTGAGTAACAATTTTTTATGGCCATTTTCCTAAGTTAAAAGCTATTATTGTCAATCATGAGCATGCACTCCATATACAATGAGAATTACATTCACAAAAAAATGATCATTATCCTCCTTACCTGCAGCAAACTCTGTTCCCGCCAACTCCGCTGTTGCAAGAAAATCATCGATAGAGCTTTGTTCTGTCACAGATTGGAGGTTCAGCCGACCCCAGTCGTAGCCGTCATTGAGTTCACTTGTGTGCAGCTGCAAAGGCCAAGAATTAGAGCAGGAGGTTAAAAGAACTGGATAAAACAGTTTGATTTTAACATTTAGCCTGGATTCATAGGCGAAGGACGGAGTCACATTGGTGTATTAAGCACACGAGTGAAATGTGAGAAAATCTCACATTGCACTCGTCCTAATGTTACACAATCAAGCAGCTCAGATCTGCTAATATTTCCCCAGGTCTAATCAGATTGAGAAAAAAAACTGTGGTATGTGACTGTCAGTGAGTCACGGGTCACTCGCACCCATACAAGTCTATAGGTACAGTGCAGACCAAAAGTTTGGACACACCTTCTCATTCAAAGAATTTTCTTT